>CM032878.1:1302500-1325000 GCA_019176425.1 Megalops atlanticus
ACAATACAATACCAAATGCACCTATAAAGGCTGCAGCACCTTGAGGCGTTTATAGTTTAGAGTCTACTGCAGCCCACAAGTCTTTAGCCAGGAAAAAAAAAGAACACCAAATTTCACAAAAACACAGGGTGGTTTCAGCACTTTTTAAGCGTGTTCTCACACCAGCGTTCGCCTCTGCTGTATAACGCCATGCCAGGAGCGTCACTCAGCCAAGGAGAACGCGTGCGTCTCCGCTGGCTACCAAAACCCAACCAAACATCCCCACTGCCATTCCTCCTTTGGTAACACGCAAGCAGTTAACCAGCTTATTACAATAGCTTTGGTGTGTAACACCAGTGAGGGAGAAGAGACAGAGAGACAGAGAGAGGACACAGGAGAGAGGGAAGGAGAGAGGGAGGAGAGCGGAGAGAGGGAGGGTGGGAGAGAGAGACAAGGAGAGACAGATTGGAAGCGATTCTGACACTTGAGGAGGAGGTGGCGGGAGATCACTCGGCAGTTTCTGCTTTCCAGAGGCGGGTTGCTGCCCAGAGCAGCAGAACCTGGTTATTAAGCGATTAAAGCACTCAGCCTTCCGTTCAGTTCTGCCGCACCATTTCTCTGTTTGTTCTCTTCTATTCCTCCATTAGCTGCAGGTCTCAGAGCAGTGACTTTTTTTGTTTTGCAGTTCAGTACTTGCCCTTTTTAGTGCAGTTGGGATTTCAGTGTAAGTGACCATATGCAGTGTTTTTCTCTGACTTGCCATGCTCTCAAGAGAGTGCTGAAGTTATTTACTCACAGTTTACACCTCCTAAAACCAAAAGCACACCTGGGCACCTCAACGTGTACCTATTCACTTTAATGCTAAAAGACAGAGAGCTTGAACTTGTCTTCCTCCCAGCTTTTTATCTCTGGATAAAACGCTTGTGCTTTAACAGCACTAAGTTCTTGCTAGTCCCACATTTAGAATGTTTCCTTTTTTTTGCACATTATTGCCAGAAAGGCCTGTGCAATGACTGGTACCGAATAGTGAAGAAATTAGAGGGAAATGTTATACAGAAACAATGGATGCTTTAACAATAAAAGTTTGCGGTCATTATATTTTACAGTGCTGCTTCGTCTCACAGTAGGATACCGTGGAAATGATCGCTCTGTCGGTTCTAACCTACAGGAACAGCTTTGATTGGTCCGAGGGCATCTGGATTTAGATCTTTCTGCTCTGCTAAATATTTGCTGCTGTAATAAAATGCAATAAACCATAGAGGCTACGCTGCAAATGCACTGTAGGTGCTATAGGCAGAACTGCGAAGGTTTACGGCCAACAAACTGGTGGAAAATACAGTGAAAAAGAACCTTTGCTCTATAAAATCTGAAACAAACTGGTTTTCTGAATCACGGTCTGCAGCTTGGTTTGGGGAGGATTCAGGTATTTCGAATGGAGTAGCACAGCAACACAACACAACACAGTCCTTCAGTTAAAGGCTTTCACCGGCTCCCTCATTGGCCAGTGTTATGGAGATGTATGGAGAGCTAATGACAATACAAGCACTACTGCCATTATTATTGTTATTACTTTACTTAGCAATAGCTACAGGTAGCCTTATCTAGGGGACGCTGTCATCATTAGCCTTCTTTGCATTTTATCCATCTATACAGCTGAACATATACTGGAAACAGTGCAAAGCTAAGCGTGAATGTGAACGCACGCACATACAATAGTGCAAGTATGCGCGCACGCACGCACGCACGCACACACACACGCGCGAGCACGCGCACACACACACACACACACACAGTCTGGCACTGTCACCATTACCACTGATATTGGGGGTGATGTCAGTGCTCTCCCTCTGATCTCCGTGGGCCGAAAGACTCAGAAGCTCATCTAAGCTGTCTTAGCATGACTCCCACAAAGAGCAGGCAGGAGGCTGACGTCTTGGGGATGACTCCGTCTGGTAAGCGACAGGAAATGACCAATCATTGTGTGTGTGTGTGTGTGTGTGTGTGTGTGTGTGTGTGTGTGTGTGTGTGTGTGTGTGTGTTGTGTGTGTGTGTGTGTGCGTGCGTGAGTGTGTGTGTGCGTGCGTGCGTGCGTGCGTGCGTGCGTGAGTGCGTGCGTGCGTGAGTGCGTGAGTGCGTGAGTGCGTGCGTGCGTGCGTGTGTGTGTGTGTGTGTGTGTGTGTGTGTGTGTGTGTGTGTGTATGCTCTAATAGAAGTATAATAATGTATGCATTATTCTGCAGTCACTGCAGCATGTATTGTAACAGCAGTACTGCAGCCAAACTCAGTGTGACCCAGGGTGGAAAGGGGTTCATGCGTTGCTCATCACATTTATATATACATACACACATGCGCATATATACATAAAAACCTGCACACTGATCACAGATGCACCTGAAATGTTGAAATCTCCCAGTCAGAAATTTCACAGGAACTTGCGGCGTGAGGTCAGCTATTGTGCTATGAGCACACTGGCAGTCAGTGCCGGCGTGTGCATTCTTAAAAGATTGCACATACAGCACCAGATAAGCACCATGCTGCACACATGTACCCCATTCCACCATCTCTCTCTCCCTCCCGGGAGCAACCGCCTGCTCCCAGCACCAACACTGCAGACCTGCTGTACCCTGGGAGATAGCCTGCGTTTTCAGGACAGTGTAAATGTGAGGTGTTGAGTCACTTAACAAAACAGCCTCCCGTAATTTGGGGGAGCTGGAATGGGAAAACAATTGGCTGAGAAGCAATGGAGAGATATAATGCAAAGGCGAAGCCCTGTGGGGCTGCTATCAGGCCCCTGATAAGGGCAAGCAGAGTCTGCCATGCGGAGACGCAGGTCCTTACGTAAATCTCTGCTTATCAGGGAGCAGGGGCTGGAGCTGCTTCCTCAAAGACCCCAGAAACCAGCGGCTTCGACTTTCCATAAAGCACCCTGAATATACCATACATATACATGCACACACATACACACATGCAGACACGCATACACACACGCACACATACACGCACGCATACACACACATACACACACACACACACACACACACACACACACACACACACACACACACACACACATACACATACATGCACACATACACGCACACACACATATATACACATATATACACTAACACATACGCGCACACAGACACGCACACATACACACACACACATGCATACACGCATGAATACATGCAGGCATACATGCACACATACACTCACAGACATACATGCAGACATACACACACACATGGCCACAGTCTGGCGATAGAAATTTCAAACTGCGTTACGAAACCTAACTTATTCAACTTTTCCAACGATGAATCAGTATTATACAACAAAAGCATTGTGGGCTACCAGTTACTGTGGGCACAAGCGTGCGTGAGTTTTCTTCTTGTTTACATATATTTGTGGTCAATATCATGTCAAAATATATGTAAGTGGTTTCAAAACTGGAAAGATATCAGACACAATATCTGGACTGAAATAAAGTTCCAAACATTCATTTGTATTTCTGGCAATTTGGGCCATGGACACAGGTTTGGATAAAAAAAACAAACACTCATGGAGACACGACTCAGTGATCACAGGAGGTCTGTCCACACAGAAGAGGCTACTCACAACCCTGAATCATGGTCTGCTGTGGCAAATCCTACAGTATGCTTCAGGCATTTGCTAACTGACACAAGGGAGCACAGCATGTCAGCTTCTAGATACCCGATATTTAACTCCTTTCCTGTATACACGTATACGCTACAGAGCTGGTCCGGATGATTCCAGTAATGTCCCCTTCCTACAGAGGGAGAGGGGGGCTCAGGCTCGGAGTTTGGGATGCAGGTGTCGGTTGGCAGGAGTTCAGAGGAGACGCACGGTGAGGGAGGCGCACGGTGAGGGAGGCGCACGGTGAGGGAGGCGCGGGGTGGTGTGTGCGCAGGGCCGGGGAGCTCGCTCCTGCTGATGTCATATTTCAGAGCCTGCCTGTCAGACAGGGTGAGGTCACTCCGCATACTCCGCTAACATGTGTCCCGTCGCGGTTCACAGGAATCCAAAGCAAAGGGGGAACAACTGCAGTGTAGAGTTTCAGATTTTCAAAGTACAGTGCAAAGGGGAAATATATCTAAGGAAAAGCACATCTGAAAGTGCTCATCTGTATTATCATTATCTGAGCAGCAGACAGTACCACATTCATCAAAAAGTACAAATACACTGTAAATCAGAAAACGTTAGAAATTACAGCACATTACTTAAGATGTAAATCACATCCAGTTTGGCCATGCAATCAGTGTTGAACTAATGCCCCTGACGCAGAGGCTGATACAGGCTGTGCTGCACAGCCTTAGCAAGCTTGATATGAATCTCAGTTCTAGCTGTGGAACTCTGCACTCTGCAGCTATATTAATAGAGATTTATTGAATCAGTGTTGTGAATACTCATGTGTTGTGTCAGAAGTACTACAAGATCACTGATAGACAAGCCAATGTCTCCTGGTAGCAACAACGGGACTCTTCCTGTCAAAACATGTTTCCACTTGACACTGCTGTGAACTGAGGTTCTGGCGTCAGAATCTGTTCTGTGGTTCACTCCCTTTCATGATGACGGGATGCCATGTGATTACAAACAGCCAATCAGCAGGAGAATATGGCTGCTAATGGCCTGCTTGAATGTGCAGTCGTCGTGTTTGACGATCTCATTGGCCACAGCTCCAGCTAAGGCTCGGTTTCTCCTTTAGTTACCTCACTCTGCACTGTTACTGCGCATTCACAGGCCTGTCCCTCACACCAACATGGATGGAATCAAACCACCTCAGTGGGATGATTCCTGATGTACTGAGAAAATAAAACATTAGGATTGTCTAGCAACAGCAGGGAGACACGTGCAGGGAGGGACCCATGCAGGGAGACCCCTCAGAGGGAGACCCCTCCTGGGAGACACCTGCGCAGGGAGAGACCCATGCAGGGAGACCCCTCAGAGAGAGACCCCTCCCGGGAGACACGCGCAGGGAGAGACCCCCCAGGCAGCACTCAGGGTTCCCTGGGGCTGGCCCCACTAGCAGCCCTTTCTACCGGAGGAGAGGGAGAGGCCTGCATCCTCTCAGAGGAAGGTGGGGGCCTAACAGCAGGCCTGTGCTCCACCTCACTGCCTGTGTGATCTATCGGTTCGTAAAGCAGGGTTTGGCACGATCGCCGGGACCGCGGCCACGCCGGCAGGAACCGTGTGATCGCGTCAGGACCGGGCCCCGGGGGTGGGGTGCACGGGACGCAGATGGACTTCTCATTTACGACGGCAGGCAGCTTTCCCCCGGGACCACCTGAGAGGGGAATCTTCATTTCCGCACCATAAAGTTCCAGTTTCAAAGCAAGCGGACAGGGATGAACACACAGTCTGTGCCGGGGGCTCTCCCCTCTGCACAGCCCCTCGCCAGACCACCAGGACACTGCTGCCCGGGTCCAGCCTCGCCCACACTGCTGCCCGGGTCCAGGCCTCGCCCTGCCGCAATCCTGCAGGCTCTGACTGCTGCGGTGCTGTGCTGATGGCCCTGATAGCTGGCGGCTGTGTGACATTCATCATAACCAGCAACGCACACACATAAAACAGACACCCACACGTATATATGCACATACATATATACACATACACACACATACACGCTGGTGCACACACACACACACACACACACACACACACACACACACACACACACACACACACCCTCCCCCTGACCTGCCCCCCACCCACAGGAAGGCTGTTTCATGAGAATGTACAGTGCTTTCCCTTGTTTTGGGCAATCCTGGAACAATATTCTAAACTCTGGAAATTAACAGAGGTTTACTGTGCAGGCTTGAAAATTACGATAATCACCATCCACACAAGAAAATTCCAGTGTCTGGGGCACTAATGAAGCCGATATTTCACTGGCGAGACTCTACCTACAGTGAAGCTTTCCCTGGCTTCCCTCTCATCTGCCAGACGTAATCAGTTGAGCAGCTTAATTGCTCTCATTAGTTCTTTTGTTTTAATAACTTTACAAAATGATGACCGGAGTCTGCGTTAAGGGCAACATGTCAGGCAGGTCTTTCCGATACTTCGCTAAATTGTCCAATTTATCTCAACAATGTTTGCAATGCAGCTACCCAGGAATCCACATAACTGAAAGACAAATCGTCTGTTTATGTTATTGCTAATAAGAGGTGACCAGATCAGCATGGACCTCCCAGCCCAGCTGAGTAAATCCAGCATGTTTCTAAATAATCACTTGATAAAGAGCACTCCTGGAAAAATATATTTTCCTGAATTTCAACCATAATGTTTATCATCTGGGGATAACTTTGGCTATAACTCTCATGAATCAAGTACAAATATAAAACACAATGTAATTAAAAAACCTTACTCACACCAATTTTCGATTTGTGTGTATTATTCTACACAAACCTTGGAAACAAGCTCAGATATTACGTTTTGCCAAGCTACTATTTGCCAAAATTAATCAAAAAGAAAAGTATTTATTTTTTCACTTTTGTTTTGTTTCACAGTTGAAAACATTTTAGTATTTATTGTATTTGTAAATGAATAATGAGTTTAAGGTTCATTTTATTTTTCTATCATAAATTACATTAACGGAACTTTAATTTTCCTAAATGAATGAATGAACTGTAACCATGCTGTTGGTGTGTGTTGAGCTGCTCTTTATTTTCAGAATGTAACTGTCATGTGACTGCACACCTGAGGCTCACGCAGGTACAGGGTGACAGCAGGTACTGACACGCACTGCAGAACTCTCACTGTGCCTGTGACTTTACAGTACTCTAACTCTGGAGTAAGTGGTACTTCTGGAGTAAGTGCTCTTACTTGTAAAGGCTGTCGGGCTCCAAGCACTTGAACACCAGCGAGTAGACGATGGAGTGCGGGTGGTCACCATGGCGTTTCCCCGCGGCAACGCAGGAAGACCCCAGTCCCGTGAGAAGGTCGTCTGCAAAACTCAGCACCTCCCCTGAGAGGACACACACACACACACACACACACACACACACACACACACACAAAGAGAGAGTTACTCATTCAGTTACTGTGGTCCATGTTTCAGTAGCTCCCTAACACCTGTCCTGTCCTCTTCTCTCTCGGGACAAGATTGCTTCACAGATATTTCATGCCTCAGTGGTGAATTGGTCACCTTGGATACCAACACCTGCATAACAGAGGCATGCAGGCTGGCCACTCAGACCCCTGCTGCGTCTACTGCGTGCATTTCTTTCACCATGGAGAAATACAGCCCTTGTGAGGTTAACATCTGAGGTTATACAACACACCACTGAACTGGCACCACATCTGATAGAGTTTTATGACTGTGTTTAAACCGTGTGTTTCTGTTCGTGGATCCAGCCATTCAGGATCTCTCAGAGTCACTGTGAGAGCCTCACAAGTTCAGCCAGCCAAACCGTACATCTGAGCAGCAGCGGGAAACCCTTCCAATGGAACGCGTTTCCAACCAGAGCTCCACACACTGTTTCTGGCACACTGTGCATTATTAAAACTGGAACAGAACCATCTTTTTTTCTTTTTCGTGAAATGATTTGTAGCTTTACATTTGTATGTTTCCCAATGTACACCCTCGCGACCACCAAACACAGGAGTTGTGAAATACCCTTCTTGACTGCTTCTGTGGAAAAATATCATATACACTCACACACACACGAGCTGCTTGCAATGTAACTCATGGAAAAGACTGTAAAAGTAGTTTAGAGAGAAACATAAAGAATGACACACTTTCCCGTTTCAGACTAACTGCAGGAGCTGTAAAAGGAGCTGTGGGGGCTTCCTGGTACCAGCCCGAGGCCCCCGCGGTGTAAACACAGGGAAGGCCTGCTTCGTGCGGTCGGGGAGAGCGCCAGACCAGCTTGGGAAAGGGTGCAGATAAACAGCATGATTCAAATGCTTCCTAGAATGCGCCCCGTGTGCACATACTACCTCCCACAGAGCACGCCATGGCTGAAACCCGGACACTGACACTGCAACAAACCAACACACACACGCACGCGCGCACGCACGCACGCACGCACGCGCACACGCAGCACACGCGCGCACGCACAAACACGCACAAACACGCACAAACACGCACGCACGCACGCACGCACGCACGCACGCACACACACACACACACACACGCACGCACGCACACTCACATACACACACACACATGCACACACGCACGCGCACAAACATGCACGCACAAACACGCACGCACGCACGCACGCACACTCACACTCACACTCACACTCACACACACACACACACACACACACACACACACACACACACACACACACACACACACACACAAAGATTTTTCTATGCATCTATAGTCCTTGAAAGACAGTCCTCTGCCTGGCCAGTTTAACTCTGGTCATTCTGCGACTGACTCGCGAGTCACCGAGCCCTGTTCAGGTGTGAGAGCTCCAGGTGGCATCTCTGATCAGCCAACTACTGTCTTTACTGCCTCAGACAGAGACGAAGGATGATCAGACTACTATCTCCACTCCCATCTCCGTGAGCATCGACTCCGCCCAGAAGGCCCCGCCCTACTTTATTTTCCACAAGTCTCTGGAGAGCAGATCTCTGAGGTCTGCTCAGGTCAACCACACAGAGCTCATTCCGTTGGGGGGGGCCTCATTAAAACCTTTTAGGGATAAAGGGCAAACTATCTTACCCAAAACACATCATTTTATTCAGCCTGATGAAATCCATCATGGAAGCTGAAATATTACCCAGGTTGTAACTTGACTATATCGTGACCATCTCCACTTTTCTCAAGCTGTAGCCTGCAACTGTCCTGCGAACATGTTTTATTTCTCAGTGCCACTGCCACCTCCCACCTCTTCACTAATGCGCTGAGTGCGATAAACGTTACATTGCTTATGATTACACTTATGTTTCACAGGCGTCTCTCACTCCTATGCACATACATTCAAAGATCAAATACCACACTGATGCGCAGATACCGTGTTGGCCGTGCATCAAGAACACATAGTACCCTAACGTAAGGTTAACCAAAAATCAACCATTAGAGATAATCCTCACAGCACTGAGAGTATTTTTATCAGCACATTACCATTAAACAAATCCATCTATGTGGAGCATTCTGTCATAACTTATGTCCTGAATATATATAATGAGATTGTAATAATAATTTGATATTTTCTGGAATTAACGCGTCATCTCTGATGATAAACTGACCGTACTCAAGGGTCAGTTAGTACAGCATTTTCGCTCAAGGAACAAGGACACAAATGAGCCACATCCCACAGCTGAAAATAATCATTTGCCAACATGCGGGTGTTATTAACATGCGGGTGTTATTAACATGCGGGTGTTATTTTCATGTCAGCGGACTGCATTAAGTCAGTCCCCAAGCGCCGTTAAAAACGGAAGGAATCGCAGGTGATTGCCGTTTGCTTTCTGCCTGCTGAAACCCAGGCTGTTTACACCACAGTTCCTCCAGTTTACTGGCCATCATAAAAAATATATATAAAAATACAGTTTGACTTATGGCAATAACATGCACGCACAGTCCCTGGCCAATGCCAAAGACCACAATTAAGTCAACAGTAGGGCACGGATCTGGAAGGGAGAGTTTTTATTTCCTGTTCAGTTTTATAGCTCCTCAGTTCTGCCCATCAGTGAGAGCAACCTTGTGAAACCGCTGTGCTTTTATTAATGTCAGAAATCTCATACCTGCTCAGTAAATATCTCATTAATCAGACGCGAGTGCTTCCGTCACACACCAAAACGACCACTGCGAGCTAACCTGCCACCCAATTTTCCCAGCATGCACTTCATGTGTACTGTCTTCGCCTTTCAAATTCAGAACTAAGTCCCCCGTTTCCCAGTTTTTGTTTCTGTATTTTCCCCTTTGTGCCGGAGAGCTCCTCCTGACAGACGCGTGATTGAGGAACACTGAGATGGACAAAAGGGCGCAGATACACAGCACCCCACATCTGGCCTCGTTGGGTAATTACTGTGAGAAAACTCTCTGTGAGCTGAACCTTATTTGATGGAGGGCTTATACATCGTGTCACCTGTTTTCACACAGATGCCCCACCCCATCTCTCCTGGTGTCAAATTGAATTTGCATCATTTTAACCATTTTCTTTGTATTTCACCTGAGTCTTCCTCTCAACGTACTTCCGTGCAAATCTGAGAAACATCCAAAATACCCCCTCCCCTGCCTTCTCAGTCTGACCTCAGGGATAGAGAGATGAGGATTTTGAAATGATAATTACTGTATATTTTTCTCTTTCTTTTGGCCTTTCTTTGTTCTAGAAATGTAAGTTGCCGATGCCGAGTCAAAGAAAGGGCTCTGACAGGCTGTCTGGTGTCTGTCATGTCTCCCAGACAGAGCCATTGTATCCGCGCCAACATCACTCATCCCAGCTTACGAGGGACGCCTCTCTCTTTAATGCTGCGGTGCTTAATGTAAGGGAATCTCCTCCATTCAGCTGCCCAGAAAAAGGAAATGAGATAAAAGATAATCTTGGATGATTTCCATTTTCTGGTTTTAGTCAGCATCATCAACCCATTCCAAAAATGACAAGGAGTCATTAAAATTAATTCCAGCTAATGGTGCAGCCAATCACAGACCTCGCCGAGGAGTGGGCGGACTGTGAGAACTCACAGACAATGTGTGTCATGTATGTGACCTGTGAGCCTGTCAGAGGGGCAGGGCTACAAACACTTTCAAAAGCAGACCTACACTTTTCATGCCATGTACTACTACTATAAAGGCCCAACAAGTACAAGGTCCCGAGAATGAAAGAAAAAAATGTAAATTACTTTCCCAATAAGCAGCCACATTCTCTCCAGGACTGACATACCCAGCAGAATAAACAGGGATTTTTATCTCTCATTTTGCTGGTTTGACGTTGCGTTCCTCCATCCTGTGAGAGCTCGTGAGGTACCCGTGTGACAGAGAGAAAAGCATCTTTGTCTGGGATGTGTCTCATTCCCTGTAACCTGCTTAAGACGTGCCGAGGGTCTCAGTGTTCCACGCTCCCTATAATTTTGGACAATGTGCCTCCCACTGCAGGCCCATATCTCCCCTGAATCACACGAGCGCATTGTTCCTGTTTTTCCTTCCAGTGCCAGTACGGGTCATTCCCTCTCCCCTGCACTCGTTCCTGGCTCGTCAGCGGGAGTTATTCTCTGTTGACAAAAACGTGGAATGCATGATTTTACATACCATCACATCTGAGGTTTTGTGCATAATTGTCTAAATGGCTACTCATGCTTCTGGGTTAAACTCAGCACACGGTGTTTAGACTGTCAGAATCACAGGGTATGGTGCAGAACTCTCAGATGTACACACTGTGAACACACAGTAAACATGCAGGAAATCAACAATAATCAAAAATCAAACCAAAAATCTGCATTTACAAAATTCATAAAGGTGCCACCAGTTACTGTTTTACAAAGTCCTGATTAAGAAAAAGGTGGGAACAGGAGTTGGGAAGTGATGGGCGATGAGGTCAAATAAATAAGTAAACAAAATCTGAAAAGGCAACAAAACCTTTCTTTCAGGGAGTTTAAAAGGATTCATTGCATGATTTTAGCATGTGCGCTGTCTCATCTGCCCTGTAAGAAAATGCTGGAAACTGATTTGGGTTTTTCCGTTTTCCATGTCCTCATGCTGAACCCTCACATGGCGCAATGTCACAACCCTGAATTTTCACACTGCTCTTTGTATGTGTAAGTTTATTTATATACAAATATTTATACAGTATCAACATTGTAAGAATGTTGGACTTTATCCCATAGTTATCTGAACTAGATTCTTTGCCCGTGTTCAGGACAGTAACTTCCTGCTTATAACATTGTGTCTCTTGGAAAACAGGATTTAATTCCCAGTGATGTAATTTATGGGTATTCTGGAAATACAGTGCCGTAAAAGCAGGGCCCCCTGTATATACTGTACACACACACACACACACACACACACACACACACACACACACACACACACACACACACACACACACACACGCACACACACGCACATACACACACACACACACACACCTCTTCAAACCACAGAAATGCTGTTTACCTTCAGCAGAGACCATGGGCACGTTACTGCGTCATGACCCAGAGCTGCTGCTGCATTGGTGATGGATAGGTAAGCTGGTTAGTGCATCACGGGCACGTGCATGAAAAATGCATGCAGGATGTGGCCATGCGTGAGAGCTTTACGGGTGAGAGCGCGCGTGAGAGCGTTACGGTGAGAGCGTTACGGGTGAGAGCGTTACGCGTGAGAGCGTTACGGCTGAGAGCGTTACGGATGAGAGCGTTACGCGTGAGAGCGTTACGGGTGAGAGCGTTACGCGTGAGAGCGTGGTGAGAGCGCACGCATGAGAGCCGCCAGAGCGTTACGCGATGAGAGCGTTATGAGATGAGAGCGTTACGGATGAGCGTTACGGATGAGAGCGTTACGCGTGAGAGCGTTACGCGTGAGAGCGTTACGGATGAGAGCGTTACGCGTGAGAGCGTTACGGATGAGAGCGTTACGGGTGAGAGCGTTACGGATGAGAGCGTTACGCGTGAGAGCGTTGAGAGCGTGAGCGTGGAGAGCGTTACGGATGAGAGCGTTATGCGCGGAGAGCGTGCAGCGCGAGAGCGCCACGGATGAGAGCGTTACGCGTGAGAGCGTTACGGGTGAGAGTGTTATGCGTGAGAGCGTTACGCGTGTGCACACAGTGAGGTGCAATGCTGGGGGCAGGACATTGTCTCTGTAGCATAAGACACCATGGATATTCACTGAATGTGACTAACACCTGCACTGTCCTGCAGGCTGTACCAGCAGAGCTCCACCTGTAACAGGTCCCACTCAGCAATGCTGCGTGATGCTCTGAGGACGAGACAGTGCCTCTTTCCCCCACCTGCAGTGCACCTCAGCCAGCGCTACGCTGCGACGGATCGAAACACGACTCATCACTGAATACGCCGCATCAGTATGCGGTCAGTCAGTCTGCGCTGAAATGTCTTCACCCCAAAGTTTGGACCTAAAGAGGCCACTGAACACCAAGCCAACGGCAGGCTCTAATGACCTCACCCTGAGGCCAGCCTCCTGCTGTGCGGAAGTAAACAGCATCGAGCGGCCACCGCCACCGTGAACATGGCCACAGGATTATGCTCTTTAGCGCCTCCTGTGTTGGAGCAGGGGAACTGCCCAAACTGTCTGTTCCTATTGCATGGAAACGGTCCTACGCAACATGAGCAGCTACTGTCTCAGCTGCTTCCCTTCTCCAGGGAAACACACAGATCTTACCATTTCACACGCCATCCACCCACATCACCGCATATTTGCTGAGGCAATAATAGTCACTGAGTAGCTTTGCTCCAAGGTGTCTTAGCCAGCCTAGCCATTAATCCTGCACGCTTCTGGTTATAATCCAGCTCAATCACCAGAAAACAGCCCCCCTACAGACGGTAAGTTATTGAGTGGCATTCCTGTATTCAGCCAGAAAAGCACAAAACTGAGGGGAAGACTGACAATGTCATTCCATTAACATTAACTTTTAAATTAACTTTTTATTAAAACATAACAACATAACATTAACATAATTACATTAGTAACAGTAAGTGTCTATATCTGTATTCTAGATTAAACTAGATTAGAAGCAGATATTCCATCATGGCAGTGAGAGCCACAATAAATCAAAGCATTTCTTGGGCTGTGCTTTTGGATAATGTTTTAAGGTTTTCATAAGAGTGCGGTCTGTGCTCGAACTGCTCCTGAGCGGGACTTCTGGAAACATCCAAGTGATGACCTCAGCGTGTGGCCTTGGGCAGGCTGCCACGGGGACAGGGAGAATTTGGGGAACGTAGCTGCGGCTGGCTCACAGACTGCCTCACCTTTCAGCACTTTGCTTTCTTCTCTCCTCCTTTCACAAGTCCAGCTCTCCTTTCTCACACTTCCTAATCACCTTTACAGCTGATCAGAATAAAACTTTGACTAATGTGCTAATCTACACAACTGCTCAGTGCGGACTTTCCACACCTCCTCTAGCTCACTCTGTCATTTTACACTAAACGTTGTTTTTACATTTCCTCAAGTCATAATAAAAAGTATGAAATGTGGTTGCAATTTCCTAGGTGAGGATATAACATCTCTTTATTCAAAATTCTGGAGTGCTCCTCAGCTGTAAAATAAAATGAACCTAGTTGCACCATAGACTGCCTGAATACTTCAAAATATGTTCTATGAGTGTCTTTAATGTACTATATTCTTAGATATCTCAGAAGTTGAGTATTCACCCGAAACATGGCAGAGAGTAGTATAACATTTACACTTTTACCCTCACATATTTTTATTCATTTTAGTGACAAGCAAACTCAGAATAACAGGGCTTAACCCAGAGGTTGCTTGTTAAACCCCTAGGTGAGTCACTATCGTTACAGCTGGAGGCAAGGTGCCTGACTGGCATTGCCTTGGTACAGCATTTGTTATAAATGGATAACATGTAAAAACTGTAATCTGTATAACCATAGATTAAAAAACCCAGTGTTCTGTGTTGGATTTGGAACAATTGGAAAGGATCTCCGAACATGTGAACCAGTTAATCAGAGTGAACCGCTGACAGCAAACTCTTCCAGGATGCTGTTTCCAACAGCTTTTCCACTCACTCTATTGCAACAGACAGAATAACATCTCTCTCTTTCTCCTAATACGTCAGCATGAGCCCTTTTAGAAGTCACTCAGGGGGCTCTGAACCAGTGCTCAGCATATGTGTGTAGCTGAGGACAGAGGCTATGCTGAAAACTATAGGTATTTAATGTCAACACCTTTACAAAAAACACCTTCAATTGAATTATCCTTTTGTTCTATAGAGAAATACCTACAGACTGATACAGCTCATACACCAAACAGTGAGCTCACACCAGGATGTGGAAAACACACTTTAAAAACAGGCCGAGGGCCAGCCTTTGTACCAGCTGTCTCCAGACACACCAATAACAGATTCTTCCCTGCCCCTCTCTCCTCTCTGTGCATTTTATCATTTCCCGAGCCCTCTTCCTTATGAGATCAGTAATCGTATGAACCCGTTCAGCCCTAAAACTCTGCTTCTCATCAGCTCCAGACTTTGAAGACTAAGTTAAGTAACACAGGCTTTAAGGTCGGGTTTCAAATTAGATGAGAATTCTACTGGCACACACTCAAGAATGAGAGGAATGCCCCCATCCAGCCAGAATTCCACTGCTTTGCTGAGACTTAATGTAGAGAGACAGAGATGGGTAGGAAAAGAGAGAGAGAGAGAGAGAGAGAGAGAGGGAAGAGAGAGAGACAGATAGAGGGAGAGACAGATAGAGGGAGAGAGAAAGAGACAGACAGACAGACAGACAGACAGACAGGGAGAGAGAGAGACAGACAGACAGACAGACAGATAGAGAGAGACATAGTAAGGGAGAGAAAGACAGAAGGAGAGAGAGAGAGCGAGAGACAGATAGAGGAAAAGACAGAGAGAGAGAGAAAGAGTGAGACAGACAGACAGACAGACAGGGACAGACAGACAGACAGACAGACAGAGAGAAAGAGTAAGACAGACAGACAGGGAGAGCGAGACAGACAGGGAGAGAGACATACGGAGAGAGAGAGAGAGCGAGAGAAAGCGAGAAAGAGAGGCAGAGGTGCTGCAGTTATGCAGACGTGGTTATGTTTGCTATCCACAGGTCTGATGTTCATCCACTCTTGCATCAGGCCTTACTGATTTATTTAATGAGGCATATTCCTCTGAAAGGGCATCATTTCTCTACAATACAATACGGAAATATGAAATCAGCCATGAAAACAAAGAAACGCACAGTGTGAGTTGTGGTTCACTCCTTGTCTTGATCCAAAGATAAATCTAGAGCGATTAGAGAGGAAGGAGGATGAGAACACCCTCTGATTGCACACTGTGCTTTCGGAGAACATCATTAAAACGGCATCCATCCCACTGTGTGCCTATAAAAAGTTACATGGTTTTTATCAAGAAACCTCTGACATTCCCACCCAAATTTGACTGGGGCCCTGAAAAAGCCATAACCATTCTCTGAATTCTCTTTCTCACTCTCTTAATAGGGCAGCAGTGTTGTGTAGCGGTAAGGAGCAAGACTGGTAACCAAAAGGTTGCCAGTTCTGTTTCCCGATGGGGCACTGCTGCTGTACCCTTGGGGATGGTACTTAACCCACAGATGCCTCAGTAAATATGCAGCTGTATAAAGGGATAAAATTAAACCCATGTAATTCTCTCTGGATAAGAATGTCTGCTAAATGACAATAATGTAATGTAATGCTATTCATAGCCATAGGGGAGGCCTGGAGCATGATCGGCATAGTTTAATCTATCTTTGTGCTGAACTCAGCCTCACTCGTAAGTCGCTTTGGATAAAAGCATTTGCCAAATGAATAAATATGAATGTAAATGTTCAGTCCCCCCTGTCCTCTCTGAGCTCTGAGTCAGAGGCATATTCTGTGTCTGTTCCCCTCTCAGTTCAGCCACAGAGCCCCAACTCACTCTGTCACCTGATCAGCTAGCAGCCTGAAACTGTGTGTGGACAAACAAAGGTTAAATAAAACTGAGGCGGGTACACCCCCCCAAACAGGTCACTGAGGGACCACGCAGATCGCCGGGACCCCCCTCGGCCCTGACCTCTGACCCCCCATCGCAGTGATTGGGGCTGACACGTTGGTGAGAGTCTGAGTCTGATTTTGACACTGCAGGATGAAAAGAACGCGCCCCACACTTGGAATGAAGGAAAAAAAACATAGGTCATTATTTTCTCTTTTTTTTTCTCGGCATCTGATTTTAATTTGGTGAATGGTAGAAGAAAAAAAACCTCCCAGGGCCAAAGGAGGGCCAGTCAGTCTGTGTGGCGTTGTGCCTCGCTGGGACGGGGCCTGATTGGCAGGTTGAGGGGCTGACCGGGCCGTACCCCTGTCATCGAGCACGGGGGCGCTGACCTGTCAGAGCCGAGGTGAGGGCACGGGGGGGACTCAAACACCTCCAGTGCTCCTCTTCCCGATACGCCTGCGAGACACCGCGCACACCCTGCCCGGGGTCAGGCCTCCTGCTGTTCTCAACTGTTCGATAAGCTGCGTTTTCAGACATCTGGACAAACTCGCAGCGGAGAGAAGATTTAAAAATAAATAAAAGATCGAGACTGACACATCACAGACAGATGGACATCCAGCGCAAGGTTAAAACCCATTTTGCCTGGCAGCTATCACACAAGGGAAGATATAAATGGACCTTATGGTATAGATTAAAAACAACCCACAGGACAGGGTTTGGAAACGTGAGGGTTTCCAGGTTTGGATGTGAGTTTTGGGGTCCCCTTTCTCATCCTGATGTGGAAGCTGAGCTCAGGGGCTCTCCTGGACAGAGGGGAGTCTGTGAGCTCCACATGGCCACACAGGTAACTCCTGGGGGATGAGAGATGATTCTATTTGACAGGTAAGGGATGGGGGAGGGCCAGCAGGCCCTGCACACAGGTAGGTAGTGGAGAGGGGCTGTGGGTCAGGTCTGGTGCTCTGAGTGCTTCCAGAGATGGCCAGTCAATAGGAGAGAAACAGCACACAGCTGTTCGGAATTAGGCAGGAATTTTGTTGTTGGGGAAACGTGTTGTGGATACCAGTGATGGCGTGTTTTACTCGTCCATTAAAAACCTGGAGAAAAACATCAGGTGACCACTCTCTCTCCCTCTCTGCAGGGGGGCGGGGGGCGGCAGAGACAGCTTCAGTTGGAGTGGTTTGGCCAGTTTCTCTGAGTTTCCTCACATGTGGCCGCAGGCTGGGGGTTGCTGTCAGTATGCATGTTTACTCGGCGGTAATGTGATTAGAGGAAAAAGAAACAAAACAAAACAAACTATTTTATCTGCAGCATAAACCAAACTGTCTCTTAACAAAACTCTACCTGACTCCTTCCTTCACAGGTCTTAAGTGCCATGTAAGAGTGGTTTCAGACCACTGTTTGCGTTGAGCTTTCTGGTAAAGATTATGGTAATTTAACTGCCTGCTTAACAGGGGTCTATGAATGCTTACCCAAACCTCAATGTACTGAGGAGGCTTTTATACTTATTTCTATGCTTTTTTCCCCAAATATGAAAAAAACAACCACTTCTTACAAGAAGTTAAAATAACATGCATAATACAGAAGAGGCCAACATTTAGACTTACAATGCACTCAGAGAAGTTACACATATGCATGTATATTGTGCATATAATATGCATGACAGTATACAACATAAAGATATGCTTTGACTGGTTCTACAGGTGATGAGAATGATATATACAATCGGTCCAAACTTTCACATAATGGAGAGCATCCTTCGCAAAATGCGGTGTCTAGGTGGCTATCTTTTGTACTTCTTGGATGTTGATGTTGCTTGGGATCCTATTGATAAATTTTTCCAAGCCTGGAGCTCCTATAACCAATGGTATAATCTCTGTGCATTATTATTATTATTATTATTATTCGCAGCAGCAGCAGAAGTAACAGTAGCAGTAGTAAAAGTAGCATTAGCAGTAATAGTAGTAGCAGTAGATAATGCACAGATAGCTGAGGGTATTGGTGGGGCTCTGATGAGACTGTTGGTCTTTTGTCGAATACAGCGATACATGCATTAAGGAAGACCCACATTTGGGTTCTTCATTTAACTGAGAAAGTCTTGTGTTTTCCACAGCTGTCCAGTAAACAGAGGATTGGTTTTGATATTTTCTCCTTTTCATCTTGACAGTATGAAGAACATTTAGAAAAAAAAATCTAGAAGTGTCAAAGTACAAAAGACATGAACAACAAGTTCACATCTTACATGTAATGCTTTAGCTTCAGATTTGCGATTCTTTGCAGTTCAGACCTGTGTTTGCAGTTGTAATGTTTGTGTGGAACATCGTTATAATCTCACTGCAGCCATAATCGACTTCAGCGGTGGAGGGGCTGAAACGACCCCCCCAGCACACACACAGCGTGTCGGTAAAGGCCCCCCACACAGGGGCTGGGGTATCTCCCCTTTGCTGGAGTGTACCCCGACTGGGATTACAGACGCTGTCTGCGACACACAGCCAGAGCGCAAATGGAGGACCACGTCCTCCTGTGACCCCAGCCACACAGAGCTATACTCTATACACTCTACACTACACTCTACTCTCTACACTACACTCTACTCTCTACTCTCTACACTACACTCTACACTACACTCTATACACTCTACGCTCTACACTTCTCTCACACACACACTCACACTCACACACACACACACACACACTCTCTCTCACACACACACTCACACTCACACACACACTCACACTCAGGCACAGAGGTATGCATATGCACACAAATGTACGCATGTGTACAAACACATATAGACACATGTGTATGCTCACACACATGCCCACACACATGCATACACATACATACACACACATATGCATACACATATGCATATACACATATGCATATACACATATGCACATACACACACATGCACGCACACACTCCCACACACACACACAAACTGGCTAGAAACAGTCACTTTGCTGTGAGCCAAGTTTACGTGAGACATCTGGACTAAACATTACTGCCTACTTTTCCAACTTTGGCCCCCAGACGAGACTTTAGTTTCAGTTTGCGTCAGGTAATAAAGACAGAAAGCAGAGAGCTCACACCACAGCCCAGCTCTCTCTGGTACCTTCAGCTTCAGACTTTGAGATTCCACTGCGACGTGGGGGGGTGGGTGACGGGAAGGGGGATGTGGGGGTTACTCACACACACAAGCAGGAAGAGATGAAGACACAATTGCAATCAAACCTGAGTCACATAACCCACTGACCACAGCTCTCACCAAATGATCGCGGGCACAAAGATGTATCGACAGACAGCAGTAGATGGAGACTCCTTACAGACCATTCCCGGAGCTCACACTGCAGGAGACAGTGCCCAAGCCTCTGTGCTGATTAGGAGTCTCTAAGGTCCGTCACACAGGCAGAGCACGCCGGCCACTGTGCCGTGGCTGCAGCTCCTAACTGGCTGATGCTGAGTTATGTTTCCTCGCTAGAGTCCCGTAAAAAGGTACGCGAAACCCCACGCAGGCACAGGGAGGGGACTGACATTCTGTTCCCAGCAGAGTGTAAACACACCGGGCTGTTCCCAGCGTCCAGACCACCCCGTGCATTATCATGGTGGCTTTCTGGGTTTGAAATTCAATTCTCAGCCCTCTTTTTAAGGAATGCCAAATATGTTTTCCTTCTGGAGCGAAGGCATGTAGCATGCTTAAAGCACCACCCAGGAACGCTAAAGCAAACAATGCCAATTAAGATTTTTCATTTCATGAAAAACAAGCACTGAATGGGATTCCTTACCCCCCTCTAGTGGTAGATCATCATTACTGCCAATCGCTGCTGAGGGAGCAGCCATTGCCCGTTGACTGAATGGAGGACATGACCCTTTATAGAGCTGCTTCCTCCAAGCACTGCCAAGAAAAACAACAGCGTACACACACACACGCACACACACGCACACAAACTGGAAACCAATAGTGCAGCTCTTTCAAAGGAGACTCTGCGAGATCCCGATGGAGTCGCTAACATCCACACCACACATATTTCTCCTCCGAGTTCAGCATCTGTGGACCCGGCTGTGTCTGACCCGTCTGATGGGCCCGTCGCTGGGGTTCTGAGACTCGGGGGGGGCAGTGAACCCCAACTTTCCCCAGCTCTCTCTCTCACGCGGGCGTCCCGTATGTGCCGTTGCGGTAACCTTGTGCCTGCTTGTTTTTGATAACAATAAAACATGTCGACTTCTGGGCGTCTGCCCCAAAACCTTTAAACGGCGGGTGGGGGCGGGGTTGGGGGGGTCGCCCCACGCTTCTCTCCCAGTGGCAAGTTTCTCTGTGGGAGGTGTTTTTACGACAGGATACGGTGGGGTCCAGTAGCACCACAGACTCTCCTCCTGTCAGACTGCGGCGCTCTGCCGGAAGCCTGCCCCAGCTGGCTGCACAGTAAAGCTGTCAGCCTCACAGACCCTCACTCCCATCCAGGGACAGAGCCGGCCGAGAAAACGACCTGACTGATCCAACACCGGCCTCTGCTCATGTGAAAAAGACCTGACTGATCTGAGACACAGACCAAAAGATGTGTAAATGAAATAAGTCTTGCCATGAAGAGCACATTCTGGTCCCAAGCATCTTCTAGAAGCACCTTCTTCTCATTCTATAAAGTATGTACTACAAACTGCATACTTTTCACATACCATATATGCCCTATTCCACATCACATACTACACAATGCTGTACAACACTACACCAGAGAGAAAACCCCATGGAACCTGAGGGTGCGTGCACAGTAAGGGAGAGGGATGATTCGAGACAAAGATACAAAGACAGCCATTGCTCCTCTTTGCAGGAATAACAGGAGTTCAGACCACTTCATAAGATACAGCAGCTACCTTTCTAGCTTAAACCCTGAATGAAATGGATATGAATTTAGCCAGACATTAGCCAGTGTCTATCCTTTTAATACGCTGGTGTAGGGGCTTTTCCTGTTGAGAAACTTGATCTCAGGTGTTTTTAGGGGGAAAACCGTCTCCAATGTTTCCTTGAGAAATGTCTTTAAAATGCCTCTGAGAGGCAGCAGGCTGCAGTTTACTGTGCCTCCTCTACCTCCCTTAAACCCAGCCAAAGCAAGCCACTCCACTACGCGTGCCAACACTTTCAGCTGGAGAGGAGGGTATGTGTGTGTGTGTCTGTGTGTGTGTGTGTCTGTGTGTGTGTGTGTGCATGTGTGTCTGCAGGCATGAGTATTTTGTGCGCGCGCGCGTGTGTGTGTGTGTGTGTGTGTGGACATGTGTGTATGTCTGTGGGCGTGTGTGTGTGTTGTTTTTTTGGACAGCTACCTTTACTTTGCTGTTAATAATTTCAAACCCACACATAGGAATAGCTCATTAACATCTATTTTTCTTGGACTTCCTCGGTCCCTGAGGTCCAAACTTTGGTGAACTGAGGAAATGCAAACCAGCCCCTGGAGCATGCAGGCCTTTCCCAAAAGGTTAAGCTGTACATAATTGTCCATATTTTTCTAATCAGTTGACGGCAGGGTTTGCAGCAGATAGACTATAGCGTGCTTTTGAGGTGAATGACGCAGAATGAAAGCTGTGTGGACTCTGGGCCAGAGACCAGCCTGCACAGTATTTACAGTGGGAAGAGGAAGGCTGGTAATAGGAAACATTTGTAACAGTGGAAGGGGGGGTATGCAAACACGCCGTGAGAGGGGCTGTCTGAAACAATCCCAAAACAGCCAGACAAACACACTCCTGCACGCGCTGACGCACACACACACACACACACACACACACACACACACACACACACACACACACACACACACAAAGTACAGAGAGGAGAGAGACAGAGAGAGGGAGAGAGGTTTTTAGTTTTACTCTAATGTTTAGACCTCAGACAGATGATCTCCGGCCAAACCCTCCTCCTCCTGAGAGCTGCTGCTGT
>CM032878.1:1327500-1375000 GCA_019176425.1 Megalops atlanticus
TCTGATCTGCTACCTGCCCTCCTCCGCAAGGACACTCTTTCCGCTCCGCACTCGAGCCACACACGGCACACACGACACACGTCACACACACATGCCACATGACACACGCCACACACACACACCACACACCACACACGCCACGCACACACGCACGGCACACACGACACACGCCACACACACATGCCACACACACATGGCACACACGACACATGCCACACACACACGGCACACACGACACACGCCACACACACACGGCACACACACCACACACACACCACACATGTCACTTGCACCCTTTTTAAAACCTCTGTCAGTTAGCTGTCTTTTCATGCCACTGCATTTTAGTGCAGATTCTCAAACAGCCTGTTCTTTGAAGTCTAAGTGGGCACTTCAGGGAAGCGCGAGCAGGCTGTTGAGGAAAAAGCGCTTTTTAACCGGCTTCTCAAAGCCGCTCTTTCTCTGGGAAGTCTAAAGACTCTAATTCATATCATCTGACACATTACAAAACATTAAACCATATTTTTGCAAGTGATGAAGCTGAAAATGAGCCTTGCGTCTTTAACTGTGTAGCATTGCTCAGCCTTCCTTGCATTAGGTCACGATGACGTAATCTCAAACTGCATGCCGCTGCTGCTCGGACTTTGGAGAGATCTTTTCAGAGTAGCCTGCTTGCATTCTGGACAAATTCAGTCCTGCTGCCAATCAAAATATACCATACAGTTATCATTTAACATGTATAATTTTTGCACATATTGTTGCCGAATAAGTGGCACAGCATTGACAATTTGATTGGCTGTTGCAGGGCTGAATGTTCCTGTTTTTTTCTCTCCTCGGTTATTGACATGTGGATGGAAAAAAATGAACACATACTTAAATAAAACAAACTGAAGTCGAGTGAAAAAAGGCATCTTTAACAGTCTGACTGTAACTGGTTACCTGTGTGGGAAAGGATTACAGAAAGCTTATATCATACCCATTTCAAACTGAAATGCTGATTGTGGAGCTCCTCTCAGGGTAGTTCTCAGCCTCAGGTAATTAAGCAGGTTACACACTTATGTACTCAGTGTGCTTCAGAAACAAAGCAGGTATCAGCGGGTCATCACAGTACTGAACAGGGGCTCACACATGTTCAGTCGTGTCCTGTTTGCACACGGAGTGATTTCATTGTCCTTCCATTGTATGACCTTTTATTACCGCTATTTACACCCAGTCAGTGATTTTTAAAATGATAAAGTAATTAGGTATAGCAGTGCACAGCATGTACAGAAATGCGGCGACACACCTGACGGCTGATATAGGATCACAGACACCTCTGGTGTGCTTTGTGCTGTACGGCTGTCAGGCCAGAGAGATAAGGAGGAGGAGGAGGAGGAGGGAGATGAAGATGAAGAGGGTGAGAAGACGGACAAAGGACATGTCTGGCACCCGAAATATCCTGAAATGCCGCTCAGAGAACAACGAAGATGAAATGCCACCAAAAAAAAAAGATATGAAAAAAACTGAAAAGAGGAGAGAAGCAGGAGCTAAAAATAGCACGAGTATCTGATCCCACAGTCTGACATCATTGCCGTGTGACTCCAGCACAGTCAGATCACGCCAGGGGGACAGACTCAGACGCTGGCTACCACACCGCCCCCTGCTGGCTCCCCTGTTCCTGCTGCTCAGTGCATCCCTGCCAGTCGCTGAATGAGGACCTGAAGGTGAGGCCGGCCAGGTAACACCTCACGGGCCAAACTCTGGGTTTAACGCGGAGTACAGATGTAATCACACATTTGCCCTCAGCAGGTTAAATATGAGGGACAGTAGGACGACTCTCTTTATGTGTGGCTTTCCTCAATTCCTGGCTGTCCTCAGAGCGTCGCTGTCCTCAGAGCATCGCTGTCTCTGCAGGCAGAGTGTAAAGCTTTCCTACACACACCCTCTCACAACCCGAGCCAAAATGACCCAAAATGCTCTGCATGGTGTCCCAGCACAGAGGCCAGCTGCAAACACTTTCTGCCCCCTCCAGATGAGAGGCAAGAACGCACACATGCATGCACGTACACACATGCAACACATATACACGCACATACGCTTGTGCACACATACACACACTCGCACATGCAGGAACACACATTCACATGCACACAGACACGCACACACGCGCACGCACACACACACACACACACACTGCACTGTGGTTCTTGCTCTTCCACAGAGCGCTGGAGGCAGTATGACGTCAGCGGGAACAGCGGGGAGGCGCAGAGGGGTGCAGAGGGGTCTCTGTGCGCCGGTGAGCTGCAGCGCACTGCTGTAAGGAGGAGCAGGGAGACTGCAGCATGGTCACCGCTCAGCGTGCGAGTCTGAGCGCCCACCCCTCTCCCCGCTCACTCACGCTTCCGTTCCCTCCTCTGCCCTGCTCTCCCTCTGCTTCTCCTCATTAACAGACGCATTTCTCAGTTTACCGCTTTGCTCACTCACTCCGTCTGCGCGGCAGGAAGGACTCGGAGAGCTCTCTGTGAGGCAGAGCCCCCGCTCCGCAGCCGGCTGCAGGGGTGACGTCACCGTCTGTGACACAGTCGCCCGCTCCACTGAGCACTGAGCCCGGCGGCTTATCAGCAATCCAGCGAATTACTGCCGAATTAAGGACTTATAACCCAGCCAATGATGCGTCACAGAACCAATGCCCTGTCACTGGATCAGAGCCCCGTCTCTCAATCAGTGACTCATTGTCAAATCAATGGCTAATCACACAATCTACGCCACAGCTGATTCAACGACTTCTCACCAAATCACACACTTCTGATGACTGCATCACTTGAATAAATACATAGAAATATTTAGGCACTTTCATTTTTTGCTGTGTTACATCCACAGAGAAGCTCCCCTGTTACTCATGGACCTGCACGGAGCAGGGCATAAAGTGGGTGTAAACTGGGTGTCACTGAATGGGAACTGAGACAGAAAGAGACGGCCATGACCACTAGCCTGTAAAACTGCAGGAGAAACACACAGGCGGAGTTTAGACATTATAGCACAGAGCTAAAATGCAGCAGAAAGGCACACAGCTCTAAAAGTTCCCAAAGTAAGTAAGTCAGTAGCCAAAAGAACAAAACAAAACAAGAAGAAAACAAACAGAAAACAATCCTATTTATGGATGGTGGGGAGAGAAGACACTGGTCTGCCCCAGTGTTGGTCGGAATGAAGTAAAATATTTTACTGAGTTTAATTAGAAAACACAAAACACATCTGTGAGGAAGAACCCTGTGCCCTGAGGAGAGGACAAAACTCACGGTAAAAATGCACTGGAAACCTGACTGTAAACAACAGAGAGAGAGGGAGGGAGGGAGGGAGGGAGAGAGAGGGAGAGAAAGAGTGAGAAGGAGGGAGAGAGAAGAGAAAGAGGGAGAAAAAGAGACAATGAGACGGAGTGAGAAGGAGAGAGGAAGAAGGGGAGAGAGCAAAAGAGAGAGATGGTGCAAAAAGGACAGAGGGAGGGAAAGAGGGAGAGAGAGCAAGAGAGAGGGAGAGGAATAAGGGGAGGGAGAAAGAGAGAGAGATGGAGAGAGTAGGAGAGAGGGAAGCAGACAGAGAGAGGGAGAATGAAAGAGGGAGAGAGGATGACAGAGAGAGAGAGATGGAGTGGGAGAGTGAGAGAGGACAGAGGAGCACTGCGTGGTACAGAATTTAAAGACAGATGCTCTGTAGCACTGGAAAGAAAAAAAAGAGTGCATAAAAGTTACAGGCATAAAAAGAGGAGATGTTCCTAAACGAGCCGAAGGAGGATAATGTTCTGGTCCTGGGTGGACTAATGGAGGCTGTAAGGGGCTGGAAAGAGATTGGTCGCTCTGCCAGGGAGATTACAGCTGTATAAACGAGATGGATTTATGCACTGACAGGCAGGCCCCAGTCCAGCCACATGAAACGCGGGAAGCACGTTCTCTCCACTCTGACCTCACCTGAAAAATTTGCGAGTAAGCAGGGACTAGCAAAACACAAACACCCCCGCCCTCGCCCCCGCCCCCGTCCCCCAACCCCCTTGCCCCTGTCCCTGCCGAGACGTCCTGAGCTGCTCTCTGCGCCGCTGTTCGAGCGTTTGGGGTGGATCCAAGTGCCGCTGATTCATCCGGAGATAGATCACTGTGTGGGAAAGTGTGGACTGCACGCCGGCGCATGTGTGTGTGTGTGTGTGTGTGTGTGTGTGTGTGTGTGTGTGTGTGTGTGTGTGTGTGTATGTGTGTGTGTGTGAGTGTGAGTGTGTCTGTGTGTCTGTGTTCATGTTGGGGGTCATCCTCTTGACACCATCACATGCATCTCTTCAGAAGCATCAGACTCCGTATTTTCCTCAGCATTACATTTATGAATCTAAGTGAATTTTCCTCATTCTGGAATGTTTTGATTGCTCTGTGACTGGCTCATCCTTGTTTCCAGGGAAGACCCATCCAGCCACAACTGAGCCAAAATGGACATGCTGCTGCCTCCTCTTAACCGCCCCTGACTCCTCTGCAGCCACAGTCAACAGACTGACCCCATTTAAACCCTGCCATACCCTACTGTGACAGTGCTATACTCGCTACCTGTGTGCAACAGGTGTTCAGATTTATACAAGCTCAAACTCACTCAAACTCAATCAAACTCAGACATGCTCAAACACACACAAACTCACACAAACCTACTCATACTCAGTCATACTCAAACTCATATAAACCTACTCATCCTTAGTAACACTCACTAAAATTCCCTAAATTCACTCTTCAGTCATGCTAGTCATACTCACTAACATTACACTACATTACTGGCATTTGGCAGATGCTGTTACATGTGAGCAACAACTAATAAAAGTAGCAGGTATTGGGGGTAGGGACTGAGATGGAACAAAGATGAACTCTGATTTCCCCCCGCATCCTCCGGTCCCCAGCACCACCTGACCCTGTCCCCCCCACACACCCTCCTGGACACCCACCTGTGTAAATCTCCGCCTCTGACGGGTCTTCCACCTTCTTGTGCTGGATGATGTAGTCGGACACCTTGCAGCCGATCAGGGGCTCCACGTCCTGCCACTCCAGTGCCACCATGGTGCTGGAAGGCTCCAGGTGGGGGGCCAAACGCAGGCTGTGGGGTGGGAACGCGGGGTCACACAGGCAGGGAGACCCCCGGCCAAACGCAGGCTGTGCAAGGCAGTATGATAGCAAGGAGGCACAGTCTGCTCTGAGCTGCAGGTTTGAATCCTCTACCTGTTTTGCTTCAGTAAAGTGTCTATGTTTAGGAAATATTCAGCTGAAGAAATGGACAGCGTGCAGGTGTTAAAGCTATATAATGTGGGAGGTTTGGGGTGAAGGGGATGGGGGTGCCGGGTTTGGGGTGAGGGGGATGGGGGGATGGGGGTGTGAGGTTTGGGGTGCCGGTT
The DNA here is from genome assembly GCA_019176425.1 of Megalops atlanticus. Lineage (NCBI taxonomy): Eukaryota > Metazoa > Chordata > Actinopteri > Elopiformes > Megalopidae > Megalops > Megalops atlanticus. The sequence goes on from CM032878.1 coordinate 1,332,887, forward strand.
TGGGGCGGGGTCAGACTCACACAGGCTGGCGCAGAGGGCTGCAGCTGGGCAGGCCGTCCTTGCTGAAGGCGCTGAGGTCACAGCGGCACCAGTTGTCGATGACATCGCCTTTCCCTGCGCACCAGTATGAGCTCATAGCTGCACTTCGGAAGGCCTGGGGAGGCAGAGAGAAGCCATCATGCCACTTATTCTCTGTCTCTTCACCCTGCAAACCCTGAATCTCTCCCTCACACACACACACACACACACACACACACACACACACACACACACACACACACACACACACACACACACACACACTCACACACACACACACACACACACACACACACACACGCCACACGCACACACACACACACCCGCACCCACACACACACGCACACACACACACACACACGCACCCGCACCCACACCCGCACACACACACACACACACACACACACACACACACACACACACACACACACACACACACATACACACACATACACACGCACCCACACGCACACGCACACGCACCCGCACACACACACACACACACACTCTCAGCAGCAGGTCTCTCCCTCCTCTCACCTCGGCCGCATCACCTCCCCTGTGGGTCCCGCAGTTTCGGTGCAATGTTCCAGACGGCCCTGAACAGGCCCGGGCCACACAGCCCGATAACGCCACATTTCATGTCACGGATTAGGAAATTTCCTGCGGTAATCATAGCCAGTGAGGCACAGAGGGTCTGTGGGTCTGCAGTGGGGACGGCGCTTACATCACCATGGCAGAACCAAAGCCCAGCACACAGCAGGAGAGTCAGAGTTCAGGGGGGGGCTCTGCTTCCCTGTGCAGGAGGGTTTGGGTGGTAACAGGAGTCTCTGGTGCCATCTGCATTACTGCGCTAGCTGTGGGTGCCCTGTCTGAGACTACTCATAACCAGAAACCTTATATCTCCAACAATGCAGAGACAACTTAGTTTTATTCACCACGACCATCAAGGTGACAATGTTTTGACACGGAGAGCCAAAACAAAACCGGCTCCACTCACATCCCTGGCCCATCAATCCCAGCATGCTCTATTCAACAGAGAGATTAGGGGTTCCCTTATCTCTCACCAAGAGCAAGCTGACAGGCGCTCAGTCTGATGGTGGGCTTGCTGTCTTTGGATCAAAGCTGATTCACTGAACTTTACAACATGTGGATCAGCTGCTGCAATTGGATCGGCGAATGGGATCGGCTGTCCAGATGTTATGCACACCAGAGAGTCTGCGCAGAGTCTGCGCAGCACTGATCCAAAACAAAAATATTTGATTTCACACAGTGAGTTTGAGCAGCCCCTGTGACTGGCAGCCGTCCTCCCTGTGCATGAGTGCAGGAAACACCGTCTCAGCTGCGAGGAAAAAACTGCATCTGCTTCTCTTTTTGAGGTCCTGTGTAACCATGCAACCTAACTCCCAATGCATGAAAAATAGATGTGCCACATGGTCATCCACGATACCTACCCTCCAACCCATTCATCTCTAAAAAAAAATGTCTGTGTGCGCGAGAACACTGCTCACCAAACGCAGTGTGGAGGGGATACAGAGCAACAGGGGAATCAAATAACCAAAAGCAGAACTGCAGAGAAACTATCAAGTGCATTCCTACTGCAGCTCAGTGCGTACAGGAGTGAGATGCTCATATGCAGGATAAAACAGAAAGAATAACTCAAACGATATGAATGCTGTATTGGACAAAATCAATGCCTTTCAACCTTAAAGTCTTACACTGCCTTTGAGGTTTTTTCCCTGCTGTATCTTTGCACTGTACTTAAACTAAGCTATTGAGGAATAGGTACCTGTGGATATCTACGGTACGGTATGCAGTCCCCATTCCTCCAAGACACACAGATACACACCCTCCTGAGCGCAAAGGAAGAATCAGAGACAGATAAGAAAGCCTTGAGAGAACCACCCAGGGACAGCCACACGCCTTCCCTCACCTCTTCATGACAAAAAAAAAGCAATAAAACAACAGATCCCGATCAACAGATTCATGTAAAATGATGAGGGGATATAGGCCCCCCCCAAAGCACATGGAATGTTCCGTGACCACACAGTTTTCCAGGCTCTAGCAAGGGAGGACAGCAAAGACGAGGTGTGGGGAAGCCGCAATGCTTGAGAAAGAACAACTACCAAACAACGGAGGACAACTGGCTGAAACGCAGCTTTTCTGTGGGTCCTAATCGGCCCGCGGATAGATGTGGTTAATTAGGATGCAGTAAACAGCGGAATAATGGAAACCTGGTTCTTCTCAGAGGGAAAAGTGTCCTCAAAAATTCCTGCAGCAGGATTTTCCGCTAACTGTCATTCTGCAGCCAGCAGAAGCGGCTGCTCTCTCTGCCGCTGTGAAACGGCATCAGCATTCTCTACGGTTCGCGGGCGCACAGATGAGATCAGACCACAACCCAGCCATTCAAACAGGAATGTCGGCTAGCCCCGACTTCACACAAATAATAATATTTAGCCAACTAATAATGCTAATAATAGCAGCGATAAATCTGAAAAATATACATATATGGAAAGGACATGATGTTTACTCAGTTTTACAGGGCTCTGTCCTTTTCAAGTTTATTTCCTAAAATAAACAGATACATTACTACAGATTACTGGTTACTATGCCTAAGATTCCTCCCTCATTCCTCAGTGATGTGTGCATGTGAGGGGACAGTGCAGAGAGCTGAGGTCCCAGGCCTGCAGATTCGTTTTAGACGACTCCTGTTTTACACACTTCTGCTCCTCAGACTCTCTCCCTGTAGGGCTGGGAGCACAGTGTAGAGGCAGTGCAGTGACAGCAGGAATCAAAGAGCTTCTTCAGAGAAAAAAAACAAACACACAATTAAGCAAAGTGTCATTCCCAGTGCAGGAGCACAAAGGCACCGAGTGAGCCCAGACTTTTCCTATTATAGTATCTCCCTCTCTCCCTCTCTCTCTCTCACACACACACACACACACACACACACACACACACACACACACACACACACACACACACACACACTCTCTCTCTCTCTCTCCCTCTCTCTCTCTCTCTCTCACATGGCCCCAGTTGGTAGGTTGTCAGTACTGATCTGGGAGCAGTCTTGCTTTGCACAAAATCACTGGGAGACTTATAGGAGCACAGCCTCTGCACAGACCTGTTATCAGTTTTGCATCCTTATGGTGAGAGTGTTGTGGGTTAAGTTCCCAGCAGAGTCAAAGCGAAGACTTCAGATCTGGTACCCACTGCCTGCCCAATCAGCATTAACAGTGATGCACTATGTGAGGAATCCCCTCTGTCCAGTAGCTACACTATACCACTCACCAGCATCACAAGGCTCTGCACCACAAGGCAGTCTTGGCTCATGGCCTTGTTGACCATGAACTGGACTCATGGTCAGAGAGTTGCAGGTCTGACAACTGAGTTTAGAGACTTTTTGTATCCTGGAATGAGGCACCTGGCACAAATCCCCTCAACACCCACAGAGGAGATGCAGAATTTAAGACACAGTGTGGTCCACCCAACTGTGGGTATGATTCCACCAAACATCATCCTTCAGTTTCAGACATACAGAGCTGCAACTGTTTCACAATTTCAATTTCCTCACAAACTGCTCTACAAGTACAGCGACCGCCAAAATCAATGACAATAATTATGTTTGTCCTGAAAATAAGTAATTTGGAGGTTCAGGAACAGCACTACATCATAAAACTGTAATCACCCAAACAGCAGGATAACAACCCGTTTTGCTGAAGGATCAACCCTCTGGAGCTCCTGGTGGACATGTGTGTTACTGCAGCCTCCGAGGAATGGCCTGACCTTCAACTGCCAGTGTCATCATTAGTGGTAATGACGGCGGCAGTCTCTCCTGCTTTCATGGGAACAGTCTTGACCTCTTGCTCCTCACATTTTGCACGTGCGTCCGTCTCTAGCTGGTCTGCAGGGAATGGGGGATTACAGAATGACTTTGGGGGCGACCTCCTGGCTGTTTCACACTCACCTACACTAATGATTGGCAGGCCTCACACAGCTTGGAAATAAAGGGCATTTTCATTCAGTTTTATTCTGAAGTTTGCAAAGAGGGTGAAATCCTTGGCGGTGCAATGATTTTATTCCGTGTTGCAGAATTTCTGCTGCAGTCACATAAAAAACTAAGTAATTGAAGGTAAGTGTAGTTTAGTAAAGATGAAAATAACATATCAATATCTGAAAATAGTTAAAGGTCCTCAGCTGCAAACTAGTATTGTAGTTATTAAGTGCTAGTCTCAGGGTTACAATTTCAGAATCAAACTGGAGAGGGTGGCATGTCTGGAATCTGTTACCAATATGACAGGAATTTCTAGGACAAAACAAGATGACTTACTGGACCACAATTTAGCTTTACCAAACAGATCCTACTTTAAAGCATTAAATTTTACTCAAAAAATGAGGAATTCTACATCAAAGAGAACACATTCCTGTTCTGATTCAGAGGTAAGGAAAGCCTTGGTGACCTCTCTAAGTGATGCATGACCCTACCTGCAGGCAATCACACCACAAACATATGTCACTATGACGTTACCATTCATTTTTCCTGAATAAGAAAAGTCAGTAATCCATATAAACAGCAATCAAAATGAACTTGAGCAAGACAAATGTATGTGGTGTTCTAATAAACTTACACAGCCTAATTCAGTTCACCACAGACATCATTAATATACATGCAACATCTTACTTGACTGTGTCAAAAGCAAAACCCTCCTCCTTTCATAACAAATCTTCAATAGCTGCAGGCTGGATTCTTCTTAACAGCCTGACTGATCTTGTCCTTGGTGCGTCTTCTGGATTTTGAAGTGATGTACTATTTTATTACCATGTCACACACTGTGTGTGCGTGTGGGCGTGTGTGTGTGTGTGTGTGTGTGTGTGTGTGTGTGTGTGTGTGTGTGTGTGTGTGAAACAGTCTCACAATTGAGGATGATTAAGCCCACTGTGCTTTATTCCCAAAATGAAAACCATGGTGCAATATGGGAATTAGGGGCCTTTCCAGAACCCTTTTAATGCTCGTCTTCAAAAGCTTTTATAAAGGTAAGTGGTCTCTAAAAACTGAAGTTACTCCAAGAGACAATAATCAATAATTCCAATCAGCTCAGCATTTTGGTGGGTCTATTTGAGCATTGGCTGCACTTTGGTTTCCAGTCCAATGTGTTTCTGATGACCCCAACACCCCCCCCCCCCTTGCAATGAGTGTACAGTTGAAACAGACAGAATAAATGAGATCTAATGAAAGAGGGAGAGATATTGTAAAAAAAAAAAGCCAGAACCTTTCCATACACACATCATTGTGTGGGTGCATTCTGTTTAAATGAAATAAGTGGGTAATCTAATCACGGTTTACAGCGGTGTGTGTGTGGGAGGTGTGGGGGGTAAGGCCCCAAACCAAAATAAACAGCCCCCCCGAGTAATCTTTCCATGATGAATGATAAGCCTTAAAATATCAATCTGAATTTTGCAGGACTAAATGAATAATAACACACACTGTACTTGGCAGCAGGAGTGTTCCTGCAGATACCGCTGTGGGAAGCGCCCACAGGACAGGACTCTGCCATCTACCCTCTGTATCTCTGTAACTTCATTAGCGGTGTAATGCCACTCCTATACAGGATACAGTATCCTGTATTGATTAAGGTTGAGTACGGGATGTACCCTGCTTATCAGAGGGCCGTCTGATCCACGGAGGGGAGCAAGTTTGATGTTCTGACTCAGAGGGCAGAAGAAGACACGCTAATCACAACACAGGTCGAACGAGGAGCACGCAACTTTCCCACAAACACACGGCTGAAGGGGCCTTTGAAACGATACAGGGACATTTCGTCACAACGTCTTCAATCTTTCTTTTTCTTTTCATGTTTCTTATTTCCATATTTCAATTGGACGTCCCCATCATGAGGAAAGCGGTTTATTTCAAAGTGGGCACAAGACAGCATGGGAAAAGCTAAGGGTAATTCATTTCCCCAGCGGAGCCGTGAGGCTGTGCCCTCCCCCCTGAATGAGGGACGCTATCAGAGTGTCAGGAAAGGAGTCTGTCCTTTCACCCACACCCGGATCATCAACATCAGTCATGAGGCTCCTCAGTCAGTATCTCAGGGTTCAGAGGTCAAAAGGTCACTGGCGCTCTCCCATTACACACACTGAGGAGGTCAGTTGCTGAAGGCCACCTCCTGGTCATGTGGGACCTACAGCGCAGCAGTAAAGACACATTTCACTGGGAACCAAAGAAGGAACATCGCATTTCCCTGTGACGCACGTTCTGCTGTGATGAAGACAGCAGCACCGAGCAGGAAAAAAAGAGCGGCAATTTCAAGGATTCGGAGGATGAAAAGGAAACAATAAGAGGTTCTCCATCCATCTTCCCCTCCCCCCGCACACCACACAGCCTGCGCCGGCGTGGGAGATGCACAGGGCCTCGCTAATGTTGTTTTGCGTGTGCTAGCGGCACAGTAATGTGTGGCAGCCGAGGGCCTCGCGCTGTAATTAGGGAGGCGTCCTGGAGCCGCGGTCAGCGGAGAGGTCCTCCGGGGTGAAGCTGTTTGGGTCCTGTCACGCCTCATCCCTCCCGCCCCGACATGAATCTTCATCATGTCTCTCATTTCGAAGAATCCCTCCCTGGCTTACTGGAAACCCAACCATCACCACCCAAATGTATACATGCCTTTTCTACCGTTAACCTCGGGTTAAGAGGTTTCTGCGTCAGAGCACCCCCCGAGCCCCGTCCCGCAGCTCCCTGCTCTGCTGCCTAATGTGTCTCAACGAGGGGGAGAAACAGCGTCTGGCAGACGACCTGGCTTTACCAAATTATCTGTGCGCCATGGAGGTACCTAGGAAGCCGACCCGTGATTGCTCACCAGTTTAATGGGGTAAACAAGGGGATTATGGGCTTTCTGCTCTCTGCTAGGAACTCCATAACACGCTCTCTTCCCAGGAGAGAGGCATTACAGCACTGGAGTCCCAGGGTTCAGAGGAAGGTAACGGGCCAAGGGCTTGGCTGGCGAACTCTGTGGTCAGAAACAAACTGGACTGAAGTGACCCCAGAGTTTCAAGTGTAATGGTGCACAGTCCTTGGAACTCCTTGTATTGGTACCAGGAAAGGCACTGACACTGGAGTTAACTTGATGGTAACAGAGCGAATACGTCTGAGTGAGGGGCGCTTGAGGTTCCCTCCAGGTGCTCTGTGTAATGTAGTTTTGAGGTCAAGGCAAGGTAATGAGGGTGAGGCTTCATGAAATGGGTTGTGCTTCTGTGTGTTATCAATGGCCCCCAAGTTGAGCATGACAATTTGAGAATGTTTTGCTGTGGAAAGCAAAATGTTTTGATTGTTTCATGTCAGTCAGTGATTGACAGCACCCATCGTGGGGGCCATCAGGCCTTGACCTTCCATTTCTGCTCAGAATAAGCCTGGGTCACAAAGTCAGCCAGGCTATGAGTCAGAGAGGCAGGCCTCATGTGCACGGATTGACTGGAAGAATTCTTCCTGTTTTTTGTTGTTTTTTTTTTCCTGTGGGCTGGAGATAAAACTGCAGGCGATTTAAAAACTTCAAAGATGAGTCTGTGAGCAGCGGCGAACTAAGCTGGGAGCTCTCGTCCACCTCGCAGAACACGCTGCCACACATGCTACCCGTTTGAGATGTGCGCGACACAGTGTGGCAGCGACCGCAGAGAAAACTCTTTGCATGCTAAATGAAGTGTGAACACACTGACAGCACGTCGGCCACACGTGCTCCCCAGCTGGTTGCGCAGTCAGGATGCGTGGGGTCTGAGCTCAGCGCCCCATTGGCCGGCTCACTTCCCCCTTCCCCCCTCCGCAGCAGCGCCAAGATGATGTAAGTCTGCTGTCCGGATCGGTGACCTCAGACGACAAAGCCTCTTCCCCGTTACCGAGCGATGATGGGCCCAGACATCAGACGCGCCACGCAGCCCCTTCATTTAAAGCCAGTAAATCGTGTTAGAAGGTATGAGTCAACCCAGGTCCGCTCCGCCCGGGCCCTTCCTGAGCCAGGAGAGATATTTATGAAAGCAAAAGCAGACAATAAATGTAGATTTTGTCTCGGGGGGCCGGTCGCTGCATAAGATATATGCCATTATGAATCATAAGCAACACATCCAATTTCTTCAAAAGGTCCGCCACAATTTAATCAAACTGCTGTTGAGGCAAGACCCAAACCTTTTGGCAACTCTTGTTCGCATCGGTGTATTCATTAATGCACTGACTTATTTATTTCAGCAGAAAGGGTACGATACTTGCAAGGTCATACGTGGATCCAGACACCGAAGAGATATCCCCTGAGGGAAACTTTACTTACTTTGAGACTGACAGCTGTCAGTCAGGGCAGTGACACAATGATGTTAACAGAGAAAGGGTTTCAGGGCTCAATGACTTCTAGGAACCAATCAAAGGACTTCACTCTGCACAAGAAGACAGTGATTGGTTCAAATGATAACATGTGACAGATCTACCTATTTTTGGCTTCATGAGACATAAAAACACAGAAGTTGTCCCTTCAGGTCCCTGTGCCAGCTGCTTCCTGCATCCATTCGAACTCAGACCCTCCCGTTCCCCCAGCAGATATCCAGTGCATCTCCACAAAGGGTCACCGTACCATACTAATGCTATACTGACCACCTTCAAGAACAGAGCTTCCTCTCTATTTTTTTTTTTTTTTTGGGGGTTTGGGAGGCCAGTAACCTTGTCCAGGTGGCCAGGTTCAATGACTACTTGTGTCCAAATCATTGACTGTGTCCATGCTAATCTGGAAAACTGTTAATTTCTCTTTCAATACAGACATTACATGTTTCTTCTGGAGATGCAATCAGTGAACAGCTGGAATAGAAAAGGTAAATTAGGCTCCTGAAGCGTGACTCAGTCCTGTTCTGCTAAATGCCAGAGGACACAGGAATTGGCCAGGATTACCACAGGGCTAGGACAACTCCACCAGCCCATAGTCAGACATAACGGTCATACATACTGATTCATGCCACCTTGTGAAACAAGCGTGTACAAGGGGTATAAAAAACAAGCATGTAAGAAATACATTACTGGTCAAGAAGATCAAGAAGAGTTATGAAGGACTTTTACATGCACTATGTCATTAATCATTACTACAAAGTACAAGCAAAGAATTAAGTTTTACAACACAGAGATGCATATACAGTTGCCATTTGCCAAAGATAACTTAAAAGTTCTATGGTAAACAGAGAGGAGCTTAAGATGAATGGATATAACACTGTGCTGCACTCTACACTAGGCTGAGGTCACTGCTTAGGTCCCCATGGAATCCAAGTGCAATGTGATTGGTCCTTCACCTTGAACCTTCCCTCACAAAGGAAATGTCACTTTTTATCCAACACGTTCACACCCACATGCTCAGGGCTCACTGTTAACATCAATGCTGGAAAAAACTATGGACTGAAAAAAAGAAAGCTACACTGTGTCACTCAAAGTTAAGCACAAAGTGCATTGTGGTTATATTGAATTTTGGAGCGATACACCCCAGCAATGGCTTTAGGACTAGCACAGGCTGTTGTTATTACAACGTTATTAGTCACAGTAGTACTAATAGCAGTAATAGTCGCAGTAATTGCTGCACTAGCAGTAGTCCCAGTAGGTGTACTGTTGGACTGAAGGTGGCTCTGTATGGTGGGAGCCCAGGTACTGCGGCATGTGTTTTGGGCAATCTTCAGCCAACACTCACACAACTGAAGATTCAAGCTGGGTATTCGGGAAGAGGATTCAGAGAATTCAGACCGAAGATTCAGAGAATTCAGGCAGAGGATTCAGAGGAATCGGACTGAGGATTCAGAGGATCCGAGCTGAGGATTCGGAGGATTCGGCTGAGGATTCAGAGGATTCAGGCTGAGGATTCAGAGGATCCGAGCTGAGGATTCGGAGGATTCGGCTGAGGATTCAGAGGATTCAGGCTGAGGATTCAGAGGATCCGAGCTGAGGATTCGGGCTGAGGGTTCAGGAGATTCGGGCTGAGGATTCAGAGGATTCGGGCTGAGGATTCAGAGGATTCAGGCTGAGGATTCAGGCTGAGGATTCGGCGGGCGCCTGTGAGCGCGGTTCGTCTCGGCAGCAGGAGGAGGGAGCGCGGGGTTCGGGTGAATGTGATGTTTGTGTTATCCGGAATGTTCCGCACCCGATAGAGTTTCACATCAGAAGCTGTCCCAGCCCCGGGGGCGGGATCACAGCGGGGCGCTGAGTGGACGGAGGGGTGTGATGTGGGGGGGCCTTCGGAGGGACAAAGCCTGTCAGTAACAGGGACGTGAATGTGGGGATGAAAGCAGGATAAATGTGTAATTGGAGAAGCCTGGCAGAGATTTAACATCCTCTCGGCCATTTTTCCCTCTGTGCTGTTTACAATAAACCAGAGCGGATATTCCCAGATAGCAACACAATACCTGCCTATTTCCATACCGTGGGGTCTGACATGTCAGGTATATGACAAGCCCGCTTTGAGGAACCAGACAGCCTCTCCGAAAGATATAGACAGCTCATTTCAAAGCACTTCCTCTGCTCTACCGCACACAAAACAGGAAAAGAACAAATCCAGGTTTTTTTCTTTCTTTTTTTTCTTGCTGAACGGTGGAAATCCCTACTTTTGGGCTTTTAGCACTGCTCGGCGCGCAGACAAACGTGGCTCTTTAGCACGGCAGCGTTCAGGGCCCAGCAAAGGTCAGTCTGTCTGCTATGCTAATTGGATTCAGCTTTTTTTTTTTTTCAGAGAGCCAGCCAAAGCAGCCCCGCTTGGTCCCTGAGGTCGCTGGCTTCAATAACAGGCTAATAATCCCGCTAGCTCTGAGCTGGCCCCTGCGAGCCCAGCCTTCCAGCACAGACGTCTTTGTCTGCAGATCACTGGGGAAAAAAAGAACATTTTGTTCCTCCACCTCTTTTATCTGCTGTCAGAACTACTGAGTAGTGAGTCTGAGTTATTGATCGTGTTCTGTCATTGTCTTGACTAAGTTTTTGCGCTAAGTTCTTTTATTTCTTTCAGGTACACAGGCTGTGTGCTGTTTGTCTCTTGCATTTTGTTCATGACAATGTGTTAATTTCTGTAGGCACTGGAGTCAGACCGGCAGATTAGATACCTGAGGTAGAGTGCAGTGTGTATCTGTGTGTGTGTGTGTGTGTGTGTGTGTGTGTGTGTGTGTGTGTGTGTACGTGCATATGCATGCATGCGCATTTGTGTTTGCATGTCTACATGTGTAAACATGCTGGCAGGTGAATATGTGCATACTTCCTAGTGTGTGTGTGTCTGCGTGTGTGTGTGCTCATGCGTATGTGTGTCTGTGTGAGTGTGTGTGTCTGTGTCAGTGTGTGTGTGTCTGCGTGAGAGAGAGTGTATGTATGTGTGTGTGTGTGTGTGTGTGTGTGTCAGTGTGTGTGTGTGTCTGCGTGAGAGTGTGTGTGTGTGTGTGTGTGTGTGTGTGTGTGTGTGTGTGTGTGTGTCTGTGTGTGTCTGTGTATGTGTGTGTGTGTGTGTGCGTGCGCGTGCGTGTGCGTGTGCGTGTGTGTGTGTGTCTGTGTGTGTGTGTGTGTGTGTGTGTTGTGTGTGTGTGTGTGTGTGTGTGTGTGTGTCTGTGTATGTATGCCTGCATGGGTATGCGTGTGTCTGTGTTCATGTGTGTTTTACATCTTCAGGACATGTACTCTGCAGTCTGTTCCTACAGATCGCAGATATGTGATAAACAGATCCAGATACGCAGACCCTCAGTACAGATCCCAGATCTGTGATATACCAATCCTCAGCACAGATCCCAGGGGTGTAAAGCAGACTGCACTGAACCAGGAGCTGAAGGAGGCTTACCTGCTTTCACCCCGGGCCCAGACTGTGAGAGCCGTTCACTTCCTCAGCTGGCCGAAGCCTCGCACCAGCAGAGGAAATATGATTAATCATGGTCACAGTGGAAAAGCCATTTCTCCCGCCACCCCAGGGGACGTCATTAAATAAAAATGGCTTTAAAGACACTTGTCTGGGAAGGAGCAGCAGCATGTGCTAAACATGGAACCGGTGGCCTTCCAACGCAGAGAACTGGGAGAAGCTCAACGCTCCAGTTACACAACTAAATGCACTACAGTGTTCAGCATTGTCAAAGGGTTTTCTTTCACGAAATCCAAGCTCTGTCTGTATTACCTGAATGAGGTCAACCTAAGCAAAATGACTGAACTTCATGAGCCACTCTACATTCCAGGGGTGTTTTGTGCGTTTTGTGTTTGAAGTTCGGTCGATTCTGAAGAGTTGTTTGTTTGAGCACGCTCTTGGGGCCACACACCGTGGGCTACCAAAAGTACCCCACAACTTCTTCACCCAATACTGTAATCATGGAAAGGGGGGGAAGGCTGACAGCAGAAACACACAGCGCCCTCTGGTGGAGGAGCATGGTGTGGCGGTTCAGAGAGCAGATGAGGAGACACTGAGAGAAGCTTCTCGTGCGACACGCGTCTGCTCATGCTGCTAATTTTTTCACCCGAGTGGAAACCGCGCACCCGAGATAAATACAAACCAGCTTCAGGCCAAGCGACGGCTGAGCGGGGAAGCTTTCACAACCTGAAATAAAGAAATAAATAAATAAAAATGCGATCTGTCAAACACTTCCAGCGTCTGGCGTTTCAGCTGACGGGGGCTATCCGTCTTTATCCTCAGACAAGCAAGGCGAACCCCCCCAGCCCTGACGCTCAGAGATGAGTGTGTGATTCAGGAGGGAAACAGCATGCTTTGCTCAGTGTCCAACACAGTCTGCACCTCAGCTTAACAGGAGGCACAAGTAGCTTATGACGCTGATGAGTGTGTGTGTGTGTGTGTGTGTGTGTGTGTGTGTGTGCGCGCGTGTGTGCAAGTGTGTGTGTGAGTTTGTGTGGGTGTGCGAGTGTGTGTGTGTGTGTGTGCGTGTGTGTGTGTGTTTGTGCAAGCGCGTGTGTGTGTGTGTGTGTGTGTGTGAGCGTGTGTGTGTGTGTGTGTGTGTGTGTGTTTGTGCAAGCGTGTGTGTTTGTGCGCGTGTGTGTGTGTGTGTGTGTGTGTGTGTGTGTGTGTGTGTGGCTAATAATGAAAACAAATGAATGTGGGGAAAATGATGACCCAGCTGTCAAAGGCGTTTCTGAAATGCAGGTACAGGGAGAAAAATGCTCACTCGGTCAGAAAACAAGGTCACCAGAAGAACGCCTAACCTATTTTGTGCTGATAAAGGATAACCGTTGGTGGCATTACTTCATCGCAAATTCTGGGTTATCTCTCTCTCTCTCTCCCTCGCTCGCTCGCTCGTCTGCTCTCCAGGACCAAAGTCAAACCATCTGCGCCACCTACAGGTATGCTCAGCCAACTGCAGCCTGAGAACTGCTCTACAGGCAAAAGCGCCAGAGAGAAACACTTCCATTCTCCATCCCAAACCAAACGAGAGCCTCAATTAAAACACAGGATTTCATTGTTTGTGTTTTTTTTCCTCCTTTTCGTTCATTTCCTTGTCTACACTAATCAGAACTATTATAACTTTTTTCTTTTTATTCAGCGTTTAATAAAATTCCAGGCAGAGGTCCAGTATGGTAATTCTATCGCCATCTGCTTGTTTTCTTTGAGAAAAGCCACCGGTTTTACAGCTTTATTTTTGGTCAATTAACACCCAGCAGATTCCTGAGACAGTCACCTCATAAAACGACATGAAATACAGGAAAGCGGAGCGAAAACACACCAGTTCTGTCCCCATATTCCCCTCACAGCCACAGTGCTGGCCTTTATTGTGCAGAAGAGAAACTCTGGATGAGGTCACAGCATCACAGAGACCATTAAACCAGAGAGCAAACACCAGGCTGAGTCACTGGCCAAACAGAGGGGACAGCTCAATCTAACCCCAACCTCCTTCGTCAAGAACTTCAAGTGACATCACATCATTCATGTGAGGTTTATTATTTCTCCAACCACCAAATTCATGTTCATACATGTTCAACCTCTCCACCTCCCCCTCCTTTTCCTCTCCACCTCCCTCTCCCCCCTGCCTCCCCCCTTCACACCCCTCTTCCCTCCTTCTCTCCCTCTCGCTCTCCTCCTCCGTCTCCCTTTCTTGCTCATTCTCTTGTTCTCCCTCTCTCTCCCCCTCACCCCCCTTCCCTCCCTCTCTCTCTCCATCCCCCCACCCTCCCTCTCTCTCTCCCGATCACCCCCCCTCCTTCCCTCCCTCTCTCCATCCCCCCACCCTCCCTCTCTCTCTCCCCCTCACCCCCCTTCCCTCCCTCTCTCTCTCCCCCTCACCCCCTCCTTCCCTCCCTCTCTCCATCTCCCCCTTCCCTCCCTCTCTCTCTCCCCCCCCCCCCCTCCTTCCTTCCCTCTCTCCATCCCCCCACCCTCCCTCTCTCTCTCCCCCTCACACTCCCTCCCTCCCTTCCTCTCACCTCCTTGGTGACGTTGTCCTGCACCAGGCTGTAGAGGGGCACGATGCGGGTGACCTCCAGCAGCACAGGTGTGGGGCTGGGCTGCTCCAGGCCCGGGCGGCGGCACAGGTGGCAGGCGGAGGGGCAGCGGCCCTTCTCCTCGCAGCGGATCTCCACGCCGCTCACCAGGTGGTCGTCCGACAGCCGCTGCGCGGTCAGCAGGCCCGTCAGGTAGCTGATGAAGGGCAGGGACCTCAGCTCCCGCCGGCTGCCCAGATCGGTGGTCTCTGTGGAGGACAGAGTGTCAGGAGGGAGGGCTGGACACCGCGATCACCTCGTCCAGGTCTTTTAAATCATCTTTCCACAATCAATGTGTGATTTCCAGTCTTTGCCTTTTTAATTGCTGCAACACTCACCATCTGGTGAAATCTGGCCACTTTGAACGTGGACTTTGGGGGCAGACACATGTTTTTTGAGACACATTACTACCAAAATATTGTCCTCAAGTTACGGGTTGCAGGAAAAGCTGATTTGTTTTTCTAGCTTTTAGGACTTTGGTTTGGGCAGGCTTCCATGCCTTTTCAAGGGCAGCGGGGAACTGACCGCTTTCCATGACTTTCCCATGACTTTCCACGATCAAACATATTTTCAGGGATTTTTGCGGATGATGGGAACTCTGAGCAAGTACAGGATGAGCCTGTGTAAACATCACACAGAGCACAGCTCTCACCTGCTTATCAGATAAACGGCATAATGTAAACTTTACATAGTTTAACAAGCATAAACTTTACAACCAGAGTCTATTTTCTCAAGGAGCAGAGCGATAATCAGTGTTACACAGTGCAGTGGTACCACATAAACCTCCCTTAGTTTACAGGGCGTAACCTTCACACACAGGGGGCAGGGCTCTCACCTCAGTTATTCACCTTGGACGCGCAGCGTAAACTTTACTTAGTTTAAAAGGGCGTGAGATTTACACACCGTCTGTGTTCGCACAGAGCAGAGCTCTTGTCTGTACCGGTCATCTCGACGGCACACCGCAGGCGTGGACTGTTTGCTCTGCACGTCATGTGGATTAACCACTGTGGGGGTTAAAGTGTCTGTTTCTCATCCTGCCGTGGAAATGAGGACAGAGAGGCGATGACGAATCGCTCCTGCTAACAGCGTAAATACCGGCTGTGAGGAATCGTCACACCACCGCTGGGTGGGGAGGTGAGGGGGACACAGTGAGGGTGGAGACTTTCCCCTGGATGAGCACACGCCGTGTGGTGGGTACAGCCTGCCTTTGCCGGGGAGAAGGTGCCGGTGAAGGGGCAGAGGTCTGAATGACGCCTCTCCAGCTCATACTCAAAGCACAGGGGCCGCTACCTAACCCCCCCAGCTGGCCCTGCACCCCACACCCTGACACCAGACGAGTCCCACTCACACCACCATCACAGCTCCATCTTGAGACTTCCATTCCCAGCAACCGGGCGTATCAAACATCCCTGGGTTCAACAGAGAGCCTTCGAGACTGTCAGATGTTTAGTTGCAGGTCAGAGTAGGTCTGTCCAAAGGTCTCTCTGGTGGTTTCTGTTCATTGGTTTCAATAGGAGCACAGGTTAAGGAACTGGGAATGTGTTCTGATGTAAGTGAGGTTTGACTCCAAGGTCAGGCCCTATTTTTGGGTGAGGTGATTTACCTAAATTACTTCATTGAGTTTCCAGGTGTGAAAACAGATCGTATGTAAAACATAAATTGTTTTATTAAAATGGAATAAGAGTGTCTGCTGAAAACATAAATAACAATGATAAAGAGACAGGGATAAAGCTGAGAGGACATGGGTTGGTGACGGTCATCAGGGAAACTGAAATAACCTCTCACATGCATAGCACAAAACGAGCATTACATTCAAAACCACACCAGTTGCATCATGTTTCCTGAAAAAAATCAAGGTGGAGTAATTGGTAACAGCTTCAAGGCAGATTTTAAAGAATCTTTTTTTTGTGCAAGGCTGTATTTCATCTTAGCACAGTAAGGATAGCCAGCGTAGTGAGGTATAAAACACTGGCATACGTGTGTTAGCCGACAGAGAGGCGGAAAAAAGAGGAGAAAGATGAATTGCTGTCCTGTTACCGAGGTGGAGCCGGTCTGCTCTGTATCACAATACAGATTCAAAACCGTGCAGCCAAGAGCGGCCTCAGTGACTTCAGGAAAGACAGAAATAAATCAGACCAATCAGAGAGAGGGGATGGTCGCCTGGTGATGGAAGCCACCTGTGGATCCCTGACACCTAAAGCAAGCCCCTCTCCTTAAACGATCCGTGGGTGTGGAGGATGGTGGCTTGGGCCCCTGTCTGCAGCTGCAGTGGGAAATTGCTTGAAGCTGGCAACCCCCTTCATCAGACGCGTCTGATGTCAACACTCCCTACCTCCACACTCTGAACCCCTCCCCCCCATGTTATAAAAGCTGTTTTTAATCAGGAGATAAATCATTATGATGTATTAGTGCAATCATCAGAATATATCCCAGCTTGTTCAGCCTTAATCCGGCCACAGAAATTGGGGAGGGATGAATCTCCAGGATGCGATGGCATTAACGCACTGAAGGCTTGATAAATGAAAGACTGACTTCACATTTTCCAGTCTTTACTCTCTGACACATGAGAAAGTGAGTGGGAGACAGTCCTATACATCTGTGTCTGTCTGTCCATGATCTTAAATAAAACAGATGCTACTCTCTGTGTGAGCGGAGAGAGTGGGTTCATCTGAGGGGACATCCAGGCTGTGGGCACAGATTTAGAGCGGTGTAATAGCCATACATGCAAGAATAACCATTCGGTAATGGAAATACATGGGCTGGTATCAGCTGCTCCGTGAGCTACTTCATAGGTTGAAACAGCAGTGTAAAAACAGTGACAGTCAGTGGTCAAAATGTGCACCTCTGTCAACAGTCACCAGCCCCCCTCCCCTGCACCCCAAAAACAGATGAGTCTCGGTGTGTTCCGAAAGTTCCGTGTCGTCTGAGAGTTCCACGTGTTCCGAGAGTTCCGCATGTTCAGAGAGTTCCGCGTGTTCCGAGAGTTCCGCGTGTTCTGAGAATTCTGTGGGTTCCGAGAGTGCCGCGTGTTCCGAGTGCTCGAAGTCTGCTGTGGAATTACATCACCATGGCGTCACTGGCGTTGATCAAGTCTGAGCCGTCAGCGGCGTGACCGACGTGACGCAGGAGAAGCTGCGCTGGACCACGATGAGAGGGCGCATTTAATTACGCATGACAGAGCAGTGGAACAGAGACGCTGAGGCCGCTGCAGCTGCAGGGAAAACGCCACGGTCTGCGTGCCAGCATTACTGAAAGTAGCGTCTGCCCAACGGTCAACAAACACCTCTGCTCAGCTGCTGCTAATGGGCCCCTTCCTGCAGAGACAGGGACAGGTTCAATCAATGCGCTTTGCTCAGACTTACAAACATACAGGAGTACTCCTCCCTGATTTATGCTAAATGCTTGCACAAATTCTGCTTCATCAGAATAAAAACAAAGAATTGAATGCTTGCTTGAATCTGTCACTCAAAGTTATGTTTATTTTCATCTGCTTATTCCTTCTTATCTCCCTCTTTGCTTTCAAATCCTCGTTCCAGGTGATTTGTTCCGTATCTATTATCGCATTACAGCATATTTTCATAGCAGATGCCCTATCCAGAGTGATTTACAGAGCTTACACACTATCCATTTACACAGATGGATATTCACTGAAGGACTCAGTAACTAAGCTCTTTGATAACAGCACTGACCCACCTGGTAACTGACATTGACCCTGGGTTACAAGCCTGACTCCTTATCCACCACCATGCACTGTCCATCACTGGTCATATCACTGGACTGTTCTCATTGCTTTTTCCAAACTTGAATTATCTTTTTCCAAACTTGAATTATCTATTCTGAAGTTCAGGCACTCTCTGATGAGTCCACATGCATACACACACACACACACACACACACACACACACACACACACACACACACAGATATGCGTACACACATGTGCACACACACGCACACGCACACAGCACAAACCATACGCACATGCACACTCATACACACAGACAGACAGACAGACAGGTAGACACATACAGACAAATATGCGCACACGCACACACAGACACGTACGCATGCACGCACACATACATTCTTAGTTCTGAGTTTCTATGGTGATGTAGAAAAACTTTCCTGACCATAATAATTATGCTTTCTGAATCAGATTTTAAAATTACAGAACAAGCAATTTCCTCTTTTTGGCATTGAGCGAACACCTGTTTTCGATTATTCCTCATTAGAGAGTAGCCATTTACTTGTTCATATTAATTTATAGCAATTTATTAGAATTGTGTTTGAGTGCAGTCTTTCCCAGTAGTACTTAACATACTTTAGATAAGATCAGGGACTATAGTGACCTGCTAAACGCGAGTGATAAAAAAGTCTCAGTTCAAGGCTAAATAAATGGCGCACTGACACGGGAGTAAGCTGCTGTTGGCCCAGGTTTGCTGTTTGTTAAAGGTGTGCTGATGCAGCAGTGAAAGTGCTGGGCTGTGGTTCTCCCTGCAGCCTGTGCATACGAGGGAACCCCCTGCAGCCCCACCCCCTGCACTCCCCTCTGTCGCCCAGCTCGTCCTCTCTTCTCTGTGATTGGCTAGTGTCAATCAATCTTCTGGTTGGTCAAGTCATCGTAACGAGGACAGGGTTTAGATTTACTGCAGCAAAGCTACAGCCAATGTGGGCTTTGCAAAAAGTAGAATATCAAGACATTCATTACAGGTGATGCTGTCTCCAACAGCACATTAAAATGAGGTCCTGACCCATTACAGGCTGCACAGCCCAGTCCATGTCCCTGTCAAACTCCCTATCTGGCCCTCTGATCAGCTCCCAGTTCAGCTGGCTAAATAAATCCATCCCTTCTTTTCCATCTCAGCTGATGTGTGGTACGCGTTCTGCCTGGGTCTAGTCCTCTTCTCCTGCCATGAAGCGCTGGCAGATCAGTGGACAGGTTAAAAGGAGCTTTTACTCCTTCAATCACTGGGATTAGGACTGTTTTCTCGCTGTCTCCATTTATGCCTGACCATAAAGATGACCTCTGACCTTCCCTTCCCTGCATTTCCATGGAAGCACCAGCGTGGCATGTGCAAGCAGTTCCATCATAAATCTTCCATCATCTCATGTTCTACTGTATCATATTCTGTCAGACATGGATAGTGCTGGTATTATTATTGTTTTCTTTGAGGCCTTGTAAATTCCTTCTGTTCTGAGGATGTGTGAAATGCACTGTGGCCTTTTTAACGACATCAGCAGATGGCCGGATTATATTGCTTATTAATTTTCCACAGACAGCAGATCTGATTTTTTCCTCAAATGAACACACTGGGGAAATCTAAACAGGCAACTGCAGGAGACGTGAAAGTCAGGGAGAAAGAGGAAAATAATTACATAGCGTTAACGAAGGTGTGCCGCTCTTCAAACAATTAATCTTCTCTGATGTCAGCCTACCGATATTTATCTGTGTTTACGGCCTCATGCTTTCACAGCAACAACAAAGTCTTTTTTTAAAAGTTGAATAAATAGCAAAGAACAAAACTAAGAAATGTTGACTCACAACCCATTCCAAGCAGAGACTCAAGGACAGTCTCTAGTGTTTAACAGCATGAGATGTGTCCCATCAACTTCATGATGCAGCATACCACAGCCAGACCTGGTCCATAGTCAAACCCAATCCTGTTTCATAGCAGGAGGAATGATGTACTTAGACATACAGCTTTAGTAGGAGAACACAGCTGATCTACCTAGTAAACAAAGATACAAACCCACAGAAAGGCAGACAGGATGAAATAGGAAGACAGACAGAGAGGCTGAAAACCAGAGAGAAATACACAGCCGTATACAGGCAGGGCCAGACAGTCAGAGAGGTGGATAGATACATAAACAAATATGTCGGCAGACAGACAGTTCGACAGATGGAAAGAGAGATGCTATAGATTCATATTAAGTAGATTGTCAAAAAAGTTAACAGAAAAAGAGAAACAGACAAAAAATGTGAGATAGCCAGACAGACAGAAAGACAGACAGACAGAGACACAGTGCAGAAGAACACCAGCAGCCTGTTCCAATCAGTGTCTCAGTGGGCAGAGTTCCTGGCGCAGACAGGAAACACGGCTGACCTTTTCAAAGGCCAGGCTGTCCCTCCACCTGGGGACGCAAAGAGCGGCGGGTCCCAGACAGGCACTGCAGAGGCCAGCCAGGAGGGGGCCACAGCCCTGAGCAGGGGTGGCGGTGCGTGCGTGTGTCTGTGTCTGTGCGTGCATGTGTGTGTGTGTGTGTGTGTGTGTGTGTGTGTCTGTGTATGAGTGAGGGTGTGTGTCTGTGTATGTGCGTGCATGCGTGTGTGTGTGTGTGTGTGTGTGTGTGTGTGTGTGTGTGTCTGTGTATGAGCAAGGGTGTGTGTCTGTGTATGTGCGTGCATGCGTGTGGGTGTGTGTGTGTGTCTGTGCATGCATGCGTGTGTGTGTGTGTGTGTGTGTGTGTGTCTCTGTGTATGAGCGAGGGTGTGTGTCTGTGTATGTGCGTGCGTGCGTGCGTGCGTGTGTGTGTGTGTGTGTGTGTGTGTGTGTGTGTGTATGTGCAGGTGTGAGTGTGTGTGTCTGTGTATGAGTGAGTGTGTGTGTTTGTGTATGTGCGTGCGTGCGTGTGTGTGTGTATGTGTGCATGAGCGAGTGTGTGTGTGTGTGCGTGCGTGTGTGTGTGTGTGAGAGAGAGAGTGAGTGAGTGAGTGAGTGAGTGAGTGTGAGTGAGTGAGTGAGTGTGAGTGAGTGTGTGTGTGTGTGTGCACGTGTTTGTGTGCGTGTGTGTCTGAGTGCGTATGTGTATGAGTGAGTGAGTGAGTGTGTGTGTGTGTGTGTGTGTGTGTGTGTGTGAGAGAGTGAGTGAGTGTGAGTTAGTGAGTAAGTGTGAGTGAGTGTGAGTGTGTGTGTGAGTGTGTGTGTGTGTGTGTGTGTGTGTGGGGGGAGGGCTGTGTCACGGAATGTGTCCCTGTTTTCTTCTGTGTTTGTTGTTCTTTTCACAGTGAGCGGGCGCTGGCAGGCCTGGCATATTCATTTGAGCCGGTGCTGGAGGCAGGCCAAGCCCTGGCCATGCCCTGTTTGGACAGCTGGGCCACAGCAGTAAAACTAGTGGCAAAGTCTTCATTTATTTACCCTTTTTTTCCTTTCAGGTTATAGACTACTGACGTACCTCACTTTCACCGTGGCGACAGCCTCATCAACGGAACACTGTGTCGCACGACCAACACACACGCGCACACACACACACACACACACACACACACACACACACACACACACACACACACTACAGGGCATGACACTGCTGCATCTCATTGTGAATGACACTGACAGAATCGGTAAACTTCACTGCACCCCCAGTGACAGCTAGTCCACCATAATCGGTGACCAGTGTGGGTCTGATTAATATGACATCCTCATTGGTTTCCTCATCCTACAACTCTGACTCATCTTCAGTGGGCACAGGCAGGAACAGGCACACATGAGGGGAATAAACCAGGCAAAGCCATCATCTCCCCTGGCCACCAGTCTCAGCTAGGGGCAGAGAGGGGCAGCTATGACTCGACAGGCCAGCACTGACTCTGGCAACTCTGAAAATGGTGCTGTGGCTATCTGTGCTCTGACTCACAGAGGCGGGCGTGGGGCTATCCGTGCTCTGACTCAGAGAGGCAGTTGTGGGGCTATCCGTGCTCTGACTCACACTGAGTGATGAAGCTCTGGGTCATATCCCAGCCTCTTTAGTGCAGCCAAGTAGGCCGAGCTCCAGAAAGCCTGTCTAATTTCATAATGCTTTTCCTCTCTGCTGGAACTTCTCACACACCACTGTAACAAGTACATACTTCTCAGCACAGAACTGAGGGGCTAAACATATAATGTTCTGTGGAAAGACAAAAGAGCTCAATGAATATAATTACACTCATCATTTAAGGGGGAGCTTTACAATCTAAGCTGAGCTTAAAATGCAGCCCAAATTTCTCAGAGGGGTACAGCTAAAACCAAAACCTCTCTATGACTGGTCAGTGGGTTAGGCTATATGCATGGTGCTCTCTACAGTGTATGGTAGGTTGGTTCACAGCATATGGTTTTGCGCATGAAAGTGCAAACAGCATGTTACACACATACATGTAAAACCTGACACTACTCACTGCCTCCTAGGCCTGATTATATTTGGGAATAACCAGGAGGTTGCTGGTTTGAGTCCCAACTAGAGCAGCAATGTTTTATTTCTAGGCCAACGCCCTCAAATTCAAATCTTCCACTAAGAATCCAGCTGCATAGAGGAGTAAAATGTATGTATAAAATTAAAAATAAATCAAATATGTAAACCCTGTATAAGACTGCCAGGTAAATCAATGCTTCTGTTACCACCACTACTAGCAGTACACCAACTATGACTACTATGACTATGACTATTTTAATGTAACTGTGAAGGCATTTTATGTGCGCAGCATTGAGTCCAAGACAAATTTCCCTAAGGGGACAATAAAGTATATCGTATCGTATCGTACTACTAATGACAGTAATAGCAAATGTATTTCCACAACTTCAAATGTGTGCAATGCATCTTATTGCGAAAGATCAGTCTTTCTACCCCAGCTCTCGCCACTTCCATAGGAGCAGAAATACTATGTGATGACGGGCTGCCATTACTGATGCACATTTGAAGAGGCAGCGTCCGCGGAGCAGAGAACAATAGGAAGACGACTGAGTGAAACCGCGTGCATTCCGCCTCCGGGTAATGACTTCATTTAGATGCGGATGTTAATCATGCCGTTCATTTTTCAGCGCAGACAATGCGGCGGGATTTCCGATTGCACGGTGTTTTCGTGCCTCAAATGTCTCCTTTTCAAGAATGATGCAAATTAATTTGTTAACCGTTGTGTCTGGTAGCCACTGGTAGCCACAGCTGCCAGATAGTCACAGTAGCCAGATGTGGATGACTCTGCGGTGGAAAGAAACATTCAGACGCAACCTGGTGTGAAGCATGTCCAAATAAAGCTCCGATGTGCTGACTTGCACAGTGGCACCAGACCGTAACTTCACACGCGCATCAGGAGCGAATGCTGGTCCTCCCTTTTCCGTGACTATGTCGCCATCGCGCGCCAAAGTAAAGTATTACACATTCAAATAGGTTCATAATTTCAGGGAAGCGCTGCACAATAAAACCGTGAACGCCACTGACTTAGCTCGCTGATTACCACCCAGCAAATGCTATCACCAGGATTCTACCGCATAACGGCCTATGAGTTGAGACTTTTTAAATGGGTCTGAAATCATTACTATTTTAGAAGTATTTGTATCGCAGGTACTCCCAATTGCCAACATAGTAAATGTACGCATACCATCACAATCTAAATTCATGGACGTATTAGCCAATTAGAAACAAGTCTAGCGCAGTGCAGATTAACCTAAACGGGGGTGATTACGTTCTCATATCGAAGCGGAACCGCAGTCCTTAAATTTAAATAGTCAGATCCTACACTGAAGTGCGTGTAAGAGCAGCTTTACAGGCACATACACCGAATTGTTGGCGAACAATGTTCAGAGTTTCAGCCTCAGCGCCCCGCGTTTATTCTCCTGCAGTTCATTAGCTTTTCGCGGAGGTCTTGGATATCTTACATGTAATTCCGTGCTTGTTAGCTAACTCAGCGGTTAGCGGCAGTCAAGACAAATAATTTTAATGATGAAACTTTGGCGTTTGTCGCGCTAATAAACCGACACCCGGCTTTACAATCACAATGGCAACTCCATTTGTGATGGAGATTAATGCAAGCTGAGTTTATGGCCAGCTGTTGAAATCTGCCACTAATTTACTATCTTGATGTCATTCACTAACACCCCTGGCAATACCATTGTGCTGATGCTGGTATTGTGCTACCATAGATCAAGAGTGGAGGACTCAGTTACACTGTACAGTAGGTTGACCATATGCGGGTAAAATTATGCTTTATGATGATTTATGTGGCCACCACTTAGTAATGAATAGGGACCAGAGTTGTGCAGTAAGTGTAATTATACTTAAAACGTAGGTAGAGAGGAGGGCTGGGTGGTTTCATTCATCTCAGAGCACTGGGGAGAAGCAGTGACTGGGGCACTTTGATTCTGTGGAATGAAACTGCACCAGAATCAGACAGCTTGTTCTGGCCTCTTCTGCAGAGATTAGACAGAGGGAGTCATGTTAACCCCACATTGAAGAGGAGTACTGGAGCACTGCAGAGTAAATGCTTAGCGGTTATCAATCCTGCTGTCAGTCATAATGTTCTGTATAATGTTGGCTCCGCCCATTTCCTGCGTGGTTAAGTTTTCTTCCCAGAGCGGGAGCTCAAGACAGCAGCTGCATGGGATTGGACAAATGAGACGAGCTTCCTGTGCCGCCCTGGCCGTTTAACCCCCCGCACACTGTATCACTCCTAGTAGCCGGTAGGGAGGGCCCAGGGGCATGACCTCGTCAGTTAACTGGTTAATTGAATGGTTAATTTGCCGTCTTGACAAAGAAAATTACAAGCCTTTGAACCAAGTGGCAAAAATCCATCTTCTTTATGATTTGTTTGGATGTCACAGCATGGCACCGCAGTTCATTAGCTGAATTTATGCCCTGGAGGTGATAAGTCTTCCTAACTCTTCCTGTCATTCCACTCCAGAGCTGAGCCATACACCCTCAACAAGTACAACTACAGCTATCAACAGCAGGGGGCAGCAAAACCCATGAAAGGGCACATCACTTTCTTTTTGTTTTTAAAGCTAGTATACTTCATTTTGGCAGCCTTTTGGAGAGGTCAACCCAGTCTGGCTGCCAAAAGCCTTTTACAAATAAATGTAACAGCTCAGTGATTACAGAGAATTGTTCTTAAAGATCAACCCTTGAAATATTCTGAGACGATTCATAGCCGTTTCCATTTGACCATGCATGAAGTGAAATGAATGGGCACTGACTGTGCTGTCCCTGGAGTGCTCACTCTCTGCAGACCTGGACAGTTTGTTCTGAGAATAAGTGCTCTCAGTGATGGAGGGTTTTATGATCAGTTCTGAAAGGGCACGGGGTTAGAGAGCATGCTCTTTGCTCTCGGGGATGTGTGCGTTACCTTTCTGGTACTGGAGCCAGAGCTGCTGCTGCACCTTCTTGCTGGGGAAGTAGATGTTGCAGGTGAGCTCGGAGCCGTACAGCGCCTCGGAGACGTAGTGGCTGCCGTACTGCTGGATGAAGGACAGCAGCTCCTCCCTGCTGCTGTCAGCATTAAGCACCTTCAGCACCTTAGAGAAACCTGGGGCAGGTGGAGCAACAGGCACGGCGTTAAACACAGCACCTGCACACCCAACGCACTGAATACACACTGCATTACACACGGCAGACACGCTGCATACACACTGAGTATGCACTGTGAACAAAGGTGTGTCGGCTGCCTCACGGCTGAGTGCTGTCAGCTAAAAGGCATCACTGTTCTACAGAAAACCTTCCTGGGGAATATGCTAAGTGGAAGAGATGGATTGATAAAATGTTCTTTTTTTAGCTTGAATCTTACAAGGAAACAACCCAAAATACTCCCCAGAGCTCTCCCTGTCATACGCAGCAGGACAGAAGCTGCACATTAGTGCTGAATATGATACAGATGAAAATATGCTGGCTGTGTATGATGTGAAATTAGGCATCCCCTTTGAGATTGCATTTGGTTTGCTTTCCTTATGGAAACAGCACCCTCCTCAAAGCCTTACTGTACGTTATTAATGTCCTCAAACTGTTTCTCAGGATTTAAGAAGTGTGAACATTTTAGCAAAGATCAGCCTCCAGCAGCTGGTTAAAAGTTTCTGCTGTACATTTGCAGGTATGTGTGGATGTGTGGGCAGGTGCGTGTGTGGATGTGTGAGCAGGTGTGTATGTGGATGTGTGAGCAGGTGTGTGTGTGGATGTGTGTGGATGTGTGGGCAGGTGCGTGTGTGGATGTGTGAGCAGGTGTGTGTGTGGATGTGTGTGGATGTGTGGGCAGGTGTGTGTGCAGGTGTGAGTGGATGTGTGGGCAGGTGTGTGTGTGGATGTGTGGGCAGGTGTGTGTGTGGATGTGTGTGGATGTGTGGGCAGGTGTGTGTGTGGATGTGTGAGCAGGTGTGTGTGTGGATGTGTGTGGATGTGTGGGCAGGTGTGTGTGTGGATGTGTGGGCAGGTGTGTGTGTGGATGTGTGTGGATGTGTGAGCAGGTGTGTGTGTGGATGTGTGTGGATGTGTGGGCAGGTGTGTGTGTGGATGTGTGTGGATTTGTGGGCAGGTGTGTGTGGATGTGTGAGCAGGTGTGTGTGTGTGGATGTGTGTGGATTTGTGGGCAGGTGTGCGTGTGGATGTGTGAGCAGGTGTGTGTGTGGATGTGTGAGCAGGTGTGTGTGTGGATGTGTGGGCAGGTGTGTATGTGGATGTGTGGGCAGGTGTGTGTGTGGATGTGTGAGCAGGTGTGTGTGGGCGGTGCCAGCTGCATATCCTACCTGCTGAGAGTGTGATGGCACTGAGCTTCACCTTGTACAGGTTGCTGCGGACTCTCCACTGCTGCACCATGGGATACCCCATCGCCTCGTTAAACTGGGCATCTCCTGGCATGGAAACACAGCACAACTGAGCAAAACACACACCATCTCAGTGCTGTGGAGTACTGCAGTGAGCAGTGGCAGGTTGGGTTCATTCACCTGTGAGTATCAGGAGGTGAGGTTTATCTACCTGTGAGCAGATGCAGGTAGCTGATATTTTTACATTAATGTCCTTGCGTAGATTGAATGCAGTAGCTGATATTTTTGTTGCTTAAGACTCTCTGAATAACCATCCTTTTAGAGACTGAAGTGGGTAGTTTGCTGTTTATGTTGTCTAATACTCTGAATAACCAGCTTGGTCTGTAGCCTGACTGCAGATAAGAGCTCTGGATGCTTTTTACATTCAGGCAGATTATGAAACTTTAGCAAATGGAGGTTGACTACTGGACACACCACACAATGTGTTAGAAGCAGGTACCACTACATAATACTCCACTCAGTGTGTCTACCTGTGATTGGCAGCAGGTGGGACTAGCTCACCTGTGAACAGCTGCAGTTTGGGGTGGTTTACCTGTGAGCAGGTACAGGTAGAGGTGATTTACCTGTGAGCAGTTGCAGGTTGGGTTGCGGCTCGGACAGGACTCCTCTGCACTGCTCCTCCACGGGCAGAGGAATGACCATCAGCCCGTCGGCCAGCTGGGGGAAGTCCTTGATGAAGTTGTTGTCCCTGTGACACACAGAGCAGACCAGAACCGTCACCTCCGAGATCCAAATGAAGGACGAGGGCAGGAACTCAGAGAGTGTGTCTTTGTTGCTCCTTGTAATTAATACTCATTACAGTACATTTAATTTAGCAGGAACTCTTATCCAGAGGGACGTACAAAGTGAATCTAATAAAGTGGCATAAAAAGTTGCCCAAACAGGACACCACTAAGCACACACGAACAAGCATCAGTGCCACACAGTGCTTGTCTAGATCAACATGTAAGTACAAAAGAATACACATGAGAAAGGGGTTATACCACTCCAATTACAATGCTAACACCTACTCTGAAGTAAACCTCTACATATATAGCTGCACATAACCCTGTAGAACACTTCCACATGCAAAATTACACGTTAGGAAAGATCATCCTTGGTTGTGGGGGAATGGGGGGGACTGAGATGTAGCCTGAAGAGGTGGGTCCTGTGATGCAGGATGGCCAGCTTGTCCACAGATCTGACTGCTACAGGACGCTCGTTCCATCACATAAGGGAGGTAAGGTCCCGGCTGGGGGCAGCCAAGCATAATGAGGAGGCTGAGCACAGTGGGCTGGCCAGTGTTTAGGGTCTGATGTTTGATCAAAGATAAGGGGGAGCCATTCCTCATTCTGCTTAGTAGGATAACAGAAGCATTTTAAAACATACAAGCCATCACTGTTAGCCAGTGGAGGGAGATCAGAATGGGTGAGACATGGCAGAATTACGGGACACTGAGGACCAACCGAGCAGCAGCATTCTGGATCGCACATGCAGAGAGGGCTGTGAGCAGAACCAAGGTGGGCCAGGAGCTGGGTGGAGCAGGTGGTGAGGAAGAGGAGGATTCTTATAATGTTGTACAATGCTCTGGAACAGCTCAGCACAGAGCTCTGGAAGCTTCACTGCTCCTTGCTGTAGAATCTCCAGCCCAGGGCTTCTGAGATGGTGCTACACACTGGTTCTTTTTTTACATTCTGTCAGATTACGAAATTTTAGCAGACGGACGTCAACTGCTGGACACACCACACAATGTGTTAGAAGCAGGTGCCACTACATAATACTCCGCTCAGTGTGTCAGAACCAATCATAGCTAAGGGACACCCTGCAGACTGTGCTGTGCACACTCACAGCTACTGAACACGTTACAGACAGTGTTGATAAGAATCACAATCACTGAACACCCTGCTGAGTGCGTTAGTAACGCCTACAGCTGCTGAACACTGCAGAGTGCGATATAAGCAATCGCAGCATCTGAACATGCAGTGCAATGTGTTAAAAGCAATCACAGCCACTTTAGCAGAAGCACAGCGAGGAAATTGAAGGGCACAGAGGGACTCTGTAAAGAGATTATTCCCTGCACCCACAGAAACATATCGATTACCAAATCTAATAAGAGAGCCAGGCTGAGCAGCTCAGAAAGGTCCCGCTTGGGATATAAATGTTTATGGATTTTCCAGCGAATAAGAGTTTGTCCTTGTCCCCCACAGGTCCCTTATTACTTTTATATATCTTTGAGGAACTTGTTTACTGCAGGGCTCAAGTCATTCTTAAGCCAACCAATTTAAACACATGCAGAACTAAAAAGCAACGCTTCACAGAAAGAGGTGTCTGCCTCTGCAGAGGAGAAAGACTCACTTCCTTAAACAGTCGAAAGCTGGCTTCTAACAAGAAAACGACCAAAACACAAACAAACAAGGACCACCACCATCAGCTCTAAACTTCACTGCTTACAGTGTATCTGAAGGTGCTCATTACTTGCTAATATTCTGAGTGGGAGAAAAAAAAGACAAAGAAAAGCTTGTGAAGTGATAAAAGAAGAAGCAAACCCCAACATAAAAGACCAAAAAACATGAAATAAAAAAAAAAAATCTTTGTGTCCTCCAGCATTACAGCAAAGCAAGCCTCCCCTGCACCTCACATCTGAAATGTACCTTTGAACAATCTGCAATCTGCTGACTGCATGCAAAAATAAAACTGTAAATCTAACCCCCCCCCACGCTTACAGAAGAACAGAATATACATGAGTGAAGACTGGTTTCATACCAGTTTACTTTGTTAATAACTCTTCATGAAAGCAGTTATTATTTAGTAAGTACTGTGTGAATGAACTATAATAATATTTTTTTAATAGAACATGAATTCCAAGCTGTATATCTCCTGATAGCCAATCCCAGGTATCCCTCCTATTCCTCCCTCTCCCCAGCCTCTTAAAGGCATCTATAACTCTGTAAGCAGGTCAGGCCTTTGTCAGCCTACAGACTTAGCGTTATTGTGCTTGTGTCCAGGAGGCTTCTGTGTGAACCCGGTACATATGTAATGCAGTGCCCCCATCCCCTGACACAGCTAACTCTCTTTATTTTTTCAAGATGAGCTGACTTATGCAACCTGATCCATACCCCCACTACCCGGTAGCTCACTTCCCTATAGACTGCAGGGGGTCACTGTGAGCTCAGCCGCACCTTTCTTGTTTCAGGGGTTCACTGTGAGCTCAGCTGCCTCTTTACAGACCACAGGGGTTCACTGTGAGCTTAGCTGCCTCTTTACAGACCACAGGGGTTCACTGTGAGCTTAGCTGCATCTCTACTGTTTCAGGGGTTCACTGCGAGCTGAGCTGAAGTTTGAGATATTGGTGTGGGGAAAAACAGCTTTAATTTGGACAGGAGATCAAATGACAGGAAATGTAATTTGTCCTGAAACCCAGACTTCATCTGGTTCTGTCAGCATTTCTGGATTCAAACATCAGGAAAATGAAAATGAAATGCCTATTACATTATGGAAATATGGATTGCAGTGTATTACAATCTGTCAAGGTTCTGTGAGTCTGGATCTACCACATGTCGGTCTCCACGGTGATGAGAAGAACAGGTGTTCAGGTATGTTTCATTCAGTACCACTACCTGTTCATTACAGGAACCCAAAAGCCCACTGGCACTATTTCTGTGTCCAATTTCCTCACTGAGGCAGAAGTCTATTAAAAACCTACACCAGAGAGGAAACAGAACAAACCACACACACGCGCGCACACACACACACACACACACACAGAGTCTGAAACTACTTATTGCAGTAGCGTTTAGAAATATTCTGCAGAAATTGTGACATCCAAATGTTCTCAACAGTGGATAATTTATCGTCTTTAGATTTATGATTGACTCTTTGTATAGATCATGTTAGCTGGTGACTACACTGCAGCTGTACTGGCATAAGACTATATTTGTCAAAAAATCAATAAATAAATAAATAAATAAATAAATGAATAAATGTGTATATATTTGTCAACAGCGGGAGCTCTTCTGATATCCTCATCTGAGCATGCTATAGCCACAGGAACACAGCAGCTAAACCTTTAGCTGCGGTATAGTTAGAATACAATGGGGTTGTTGTAACCCCACACACTGTTTAAGTGTGAGCATAAACAGTCTTTTAGCATTTCACATTGCAAACTGAAGGCAGGAAGTGAAGGAACACCTCCAGCTGGCTGAAACAGCAGGATGTGTGGGGAGAGCCGTCTGGCAGAAGCAAACGCGCACGGCAGTGTAACAGCAGAAGGGAGCGCGGTACAGTGTCACGGTGACAGACCTGCTCCCGCACGCAGCCTGGCCCCGGGACCTGACACCCCCAATCCCACCTGCGGCACACGCTCTCGGGTGAGACGCTGATCCACTCCGGCCCGCTCCCCGGAGGCTCCCTGAGCCGCCAGGTTTACCTCCTGCTCTTAGTAAAGCCTCCTGATCACTCCGCTCATCTCTGCGAAAAAACAAGCGCTTATGCTGAATCAATGAGCAGGAGCGCAGGGGCCGGCCAGCCCAGAGAGCCCAGACTGCTAAAGCCACACTGCTCATTATTCCCCATGCAACAGCATGGAGGGCTGAACACAGGGGTGGGTGTGGGTGTGTGTGTGTGTGTGTGTGTGTGTGTGTGTGTGTGTGTGTGTGTGTGTGTGTGCACACGTGTTTGTGTGTGTGAGTGTGTGTGTGTGTACGCACATCTGTTTGTGTGTGTGTGAGTGTGTGAGTCACCTCTCTGCCCTTGTCCTGCTCTGTCCATAATGTGGTTGATTAACAGTCACAGGTATAGTTCTGCTTTTGTGTAACAGTCAGCAGATGGATTGCATGTCCTCAATGACAGGGTGGGGATGCTGGCATCATGTGACCATCGAAGCGATTTATGTATTTATGCTCATAAATACTATTCACCTATAATATTATTCACCTATACATCTGGGTATTTACTGAAGGAATTCATTTCGGTGGGTTACGCATGTACATGTATCCACCCCCAGGTAGAGAAAGGTTGGCTGGGAGAGAGCTGTGAAAATGAGAAATATGTATATCCATACATTGATTTACATTAAACATCTACAGATTGGCCAAAGGCTGTTTGCAGTAATGAAGGACTTTCTATAATGCAACAGTCCCTGTGAGCTCTGAAAAAGCATAATTTCAACACATATCTGGACTGGAACTCAAGCTGCAGTGTAGTCAAGCACAGGTGTTTTCTGTTTGTCGTAAACCATATCCGTAATACAAGAGACTAATTGCCATGTCCTCTGTGTCAGACACAGACAGACCAGTAGCCTCCCTGCTGCCCTGCGGTCTTCCCCTGCCTGTCCGTGCGGCTGGGATTGATTAGTACCCGCAGTACCTGGACAGCATATCTCCTTTTAGCAGCATGTACTGAAACTGCTGCAAGCAGGGCTGGAAGGTCAGTAGGGGGCAGTCTCCCCTTAGGACCAAGCAGGAAAGCAGAACCCAAGTGTTTTCCCAAGGAGGGCAGAGCATGTTTCCTGAGTCTGCTATTGGCTAAGGCAGAGGGAGCCTCAGAAATCAAAGATCTTCAAAGACAAAGAAGGTACATGTGAAGGAAAGCTGTTGAAAAATGAAAGCACTGTAAAATATGTAGTCAATCAATTACTGGACTTTAAAGCTGAAAAGCTGATTTGACTGATTTGACTAAAGCTGATTTGACGGTGTGTTCAAAACTTTGTCAGGGTGAAAACAGGTGATGGTGTAGCATACCAGGGTAACTGACAGAAAAATCAAAATAAAGTCACAGCTGCTATCCCTTCAGACTGCCACATACTGTAACACAATACTGTCAGTGCTCCTGGCTACCACCAGAGGGAGCCCCCAAACTGGTTCATTAGACATTGTGTTTTAACTGTAGTGTCAAACCTACTGTGGGGTTCTTTGTTCAAATATGACCCCTTCTGAGCAGATATCTTAGAGTACATATTCTCCCTCCCACATATTTGTGTCCTGTGTGATACACTCACTTTCCCTGCCTCATATACTTGAACTCCTGCCTGCTGTGATCTTTGCAAATGGACAGGCTGGTGTTTCCACTTCACTTATACCCTCAATGGCATCAAACCATCTGTTAAGTGAGAAACATGTCAGTTCACTTTGATTAGTTCACGACATTCTATAAAGAATCTCTTTGACGTCCCCTGAAATCCATGCTTTACCCTGACTGCCACTGGTGATAAGTGCTTGTATGGGAGGAAGCTAATTTAGATCTTCCTGTGTGCATAAGCGCTTCCACACAACACCTGTTATCACCTCTCAGGAGAGACAGGTCTCTCTCAGCATCCCTATGCCATAAAGATACTCCCCTCAAAACACTATCAGCATGGTGGGGAATACAAGAAGAGATAAAGAGAAACATTATTTAAGAAAAATAGTTCTTAAGAGAGGAAAACAAAGTTTGAAAAGGCTTTAGCCCTTTCTGTGAGCTCATAAATAAAAGTCTCAAAAGTCTCAAATTTATATGCATTCTTCCTCGTATTTCCTCAGCGCAAACACAAACATTGATAAGAACCTGCCATTCATTTCTCTCCTCCGCGGCCACCATACATAACACTGGGCTCTGCCACCAACAGGAAAAGACGGATATTTCTTTCCAGAGGCCTGAAACATCTTATTATGAATTCTTACTCTCTCAGGAATCAAAATCTATTTACTGTTTTTTTAAAATTCACATAACTACTGCTAACCCCCCACCGAGCCTTTCAGAAATGGGATATGTAATATATAATGTATAACAAGGGTTTATGTATATGCACATGCATGCATGCATTTATTTTTTATCTATATGGGGAAACGGGGAAAATTTTAACTTAACATTATTTTTCTGCCTTTTTCTCTAAACAGGCACATGGCATGTGGGTGAACTTGTTTTTGGGAAGTGAGAGGTGCTCTAAGTTCCTCGTCCCCCTGAGGAAAGCTGACAGGGACACTGTGTTTTTGGGTCGCCCTTCTGTGTTTCTGCCCCTCTGTCCTCCTGGTCCAGACCTGTGATTCATGCGGTCTGATTGAAGCTGACAGATGCTGTCCTCTCTCTGTCCCTGTCACATCACTACAGCAAAGACACAGGCACTCGTAATGCGCAGCATCCAGCAGTCTCTAACTGCACTCTGCAACAGCTGCTTGGAGGGAAAAAAACACTTCCTTTTGGAAATTCATGATGAAATTTACCTGTACCTAACTATCACCTGTGCCCTCTCATTCTGCTCAGGTGTTCTTCATACAGGTGGGAACCTGTTTGTCTCACATCTGCCTCCACTCTGGCAGGTTGTGGGGATTCAGGCTCCTCCTGTTTCAGCTGCCCATCACTGCTGTCTCTATTTCTGTGAGCTCACCAGAATAAGGCTGGCGTTTCAGCCCCCCTGTGACCCAGGAACAGCACTGAGGGAGTCTGTGAGCAGACTGCATCCTCACCCCCCGCTTCCTGCTGGCGGTATGACAGCTTCCTGCCGTGCTCTGTGATCCCCGCGGCGCTGTTGTCTGATCTGCCACAGGCGGCCGTACTGAGCGGCGGGGGGGTAATCACACGCAGGTCACCAACCGTCACGGCCCTCCACCAAGGGGACGCAGAGACACCACGACGTGACCCTGGCGGTGAGGGAGCTACCCACGGCCCACAGATGGATTACAGCAGGGTTAACAGGACACACACCTCTGAGAAAGCATTTTTACCGTGTGCTGAAACCTA
This sequence comes from Megalops atlanticus, assembly GCA_019176425.1. NCBI lineage: Eukaryota > Metazoa > Chordata > Actinopteri > Elopiformes > Megalopidae > Megalops > Megalops atlanticus. Next base: position 1,367,609 of record CM032878.1, read on the forward strand.
AAAGAGCGGCACTGGGGTGAAACTGGTGCGCCATTCCCCTTGCATCATGGGATATCTCCTCATGCAAAAGGACAGAGACTGGGTTCTCACCTGTTACTTCACTCAGTACCTCTGCACCTGAAGTGCACCTCTGGATTGTACCAACTTGAGCCTCTTTGTACCATACACTGCCACACTAAGCTTTCACACATTTTCACAGAGCTAAGCTTGCACTAAGAGACACATTTTAAGCCACTGTAACCTGTCCCCCAAACCAGAGTTCACCTGAGACACCGCATTTATGGCAGTGGTGACTGCCACACTGGGTGTCCACACTGGAACAGAGCAGATCAAGCAACTCAGATGCAGGTCTGTGGGCTGGTACCTGAGAACTTCAATGACTGGGTTACACATCAGCAAAGGACGAGACCAAAATCAACGTCTCTGCATGGCATAGACACACCATCATTTAGCAACAGAGAGGGCAGTCAGCAAAACACCAGCTACTATATTAGAATGCAGCTTTTTTTAACCCGATAATTTTGTGCGCAACAGAAATATATTAGAGAAGAAATGGACTCCTGTGAGGCATATCATCACCCCTGATGGTGCAGGAAATGGATGGTAATTGAAAAGATGCAGAAAGTGTCTCAGACAGGCGCATTACTGCAAGCATGACTTTTCCTCTCTGAAAAAGGTTTAAACTTCTTCAGCTGAGATTGATAAAACTGAGAAACAAAAACAACTCAATTTTACTTCCTTCCACATCTACTAATTCAAACAGGAACAGGCAGCTCAAGCAAATTAGCACTAAAGAAATGTTATACAAAATTATGCACATACACAAGTGTCTGGTAGCAGTAATCACAAAAGCCATGCCAATCTCAGAAAAGCTGTCTCGTTTGTTCAAAGATTAATTCAGCTGAATTTTATGGTCTTCGTATTGAGTTAGGCTGCAGCTATGATATGACCAATTGGTTCAGTTCATTAGAACTGAACACTGGGTGCTCGACTGAGAGAACATGAAAACGCACAGTTTCTCTGGCCTTATTTCAAATGTAACTATTAAGAGCACATTCCCAAAGGGCAATCAGCTGGAACTAACAGAAACATCACTCAGCACAATAAGAGGCTTACTCCAAACACCCAGCTGATCTGGTGTCAAAATAACAAATTCAACACATTACCAAAGCCGCTTTCCCATATAATCTTTTCATTAAAGAAAGAAAGAAAAATATAAATATGATTAAATGACCAAAATAAGACTGCCCGTCCACCTTATTCACCGAATGGCTAAATAATTGGATTGAGAAAACAAAGCAAAATAATCCTGTTCTATCCTGTCAAACAGAGAAACTGTGGGTAGATTGCATGGTTCCTGACAGGAGGGGATTTTGTTGCTAATCCATCAAGGACTGGTAACCATGACTACTCTCTCAAGCGGATCACTGTAAATCCAAAATGGATCTTCCCAAAGTCCCTCAAAGAATTCCCAAATTGCAGCATGTGGTCCCTGCTCACGGGTCAGCCCCTGACCCAAACTGTAATATTTTCTGTCTGTGGTTGTGTTTGTTTGTACTGCGGTCACAGAGGTGTCTCTCTGGACCTCTCTGCCTCATCCCTGCAGTATGGGAAAGCTGTCTTTACTAGCCTTTGCTCCAGCAGATCGCTATGCTTCCATTGGTACATATATTAACCAGCTGTACACCGATGCATTTCCCAAAACACCCTGTGATGAATCACACCCTCAGAATTTCCTAACTGAATATGTACAGCCTTCAGCTGTGAATGCCCATCTGCAGAAATGTGAAAATGGTTTCTGAATGAACTACTGGGCCAATGCATCCATGAGGAGCAGAAGCTGGAGAGAGAGAGTCAGCGTACATCCTGACTGCCCGGGATTCGGGGCGACCCTTTCTGTGGGACACTCAGAAGTGGGGTTCCCCAGCATTATGATGACATAGTGGGGTTCCACCAAATGGGACAGTGCCATGACAACCACCATCTCACCCTCAACATTGAGAGACTCAATGGCACCTTTAGAGCTCTAAATATATGCACAACAACTGCTAAAACGGGGTGAATTTTCATGTACAAGTGGGAAAATGGCTACATTATATCACAGAGGAGACAGCAGAGAGGGAGATTACTGTGGGAGTGTGTGATTACTGCATTAGGCTGGTCTGTGTGAAGCTAATAGCTTTCCCTTGGGTGGCCCGAAACTCTGGGGATCTGTTCAGACAGCATAACGGGCTTACTACAGAACTCACTCACTGAGCAAAACACAGCAAAACAAACTGTAAATGACACAAATACCATAATAATACGATCAAAAAATGATGTGCCAGCATCAAGATCAGTTGTGGGGCTGAAGTCTTTGGATCTTTGAATCTCTGCTGTCATGCATGTGTGGTGTTTGATCTGAGGCTCCGGTGCTTAAAAAGCATTAATATGCACAGCATTGATGAGTATGTATGTGTGTGTGTGTGTGTGTGTGTGTGTGTGTGTGTGTGTGTGTGTGTGTGTGTGTGATGAGTAAGTGTGTGTGCGTGTGTGTGTGTACGCGTGCGTGTACGTGTGTGAGTGCGTGTTGATGAGTGAGTGTGTGCATGCTGATGAGTGAATAATGGGAAAAGCCTAATGACGCAGTGTAACGGTGATGAAGCTGTAACGCCAGCCCACAGTGCCACGGCGCTACGCACTCCCCACTTCATCACTCTCGCAAAGGAAGCGCAGGCGCTAGCTCAGGAGCTACAGCTAAAGACTTACTACTGTAGCAAAGCTCCCTGATAATCAACCAATCAGCCAATCACCAACCAGTAGCGGGGCACCATGCATGAAGTGGGACTGAGACCTGACGGTTTGCACATGTGCTAAGCTACTGCACCAATTTCCTTCTAATGCAGTGCACTTCACTTCAGTGCCCCAATCACAAATTCATCACTAAACAATATTAACGAAACAAAAAAAAAACACAGCTATTATTAAGGCGCAGCTGTTATTAAGGCACATGCATTAATGTTTTGTAGATTAGCATCAGAAATTAGCAGCTAGCATCTCAGCAGTAGGTATTAGTTTCAGGGACACAGAGAGAGAGAGAGAGAGAGAGAGAGAGACCTGCTTTGAGCCATGTCTGCTAAACATGTGATGTTCTGTATTTGTTGTTTGTTTGTTTTTATGTATGTAGAAATGCTTTGGCAATACAAATGGAGTTTTTGTCATGCCAATAAAGCTCATTTGAACTTGAATTTGAGAGAGAGAGAGAGAGAGAGAGAGAGAGAGAGAGAGGAGAGGGAGAGGGAGAGAGAGGGAGAGAGAGAGAGAGCAGGGGGAGAGGGAGAGAGAGGGGAGAGAGGAGAGAGGGAGGGAGAGAGAGAGAGAGAGGAGGGAGGAGGGAGAGAGAGAGAGAGAGGAGAGAGAGAGGAGGGAGGGGAGAGAGAGGAGAGAGAGAGCAGGGGGAGAGGGAGAGAGAGGGGGAGAGAGGGAGGGAGAGAGGGGGAGAGAGGGAGGGAGAGAGGGAAGGGGGAGAGAGAGAGAGAGAGAGAGAGAGAGAGAGGGAGGGAGAGAGGGAGAGGGAGAGAGGGCACAGGCTGGTCAGAGGGGAGCTGCTGGACAACAGCCCAGCGCAGGTACAGCTCTCTCTGTATCCCTCTGTTCAGTGCTGAAGAAAATATTCTTTTCAGAACCACTGGTCTGGAAAATACAGGTGGTTAGAACACTCCTGGAAAGTGATTTTTCCACACATGTACACAGTTCAGAAAAATGGGGTAAAACAGAAAATCATTATTATGAATACTACTTCTACTAATAAAAATATCACCGTCAGCAGTATTGGTAGTAGTGGCATAAGTAGTAGTAGCAGTACTGTGGTTTTAACAACTAGGAGAGAGCTGGATTCTACTAGAAGACAAACAGGTTAGTACAGCATCACAGGTTGCAATCGTACATGCAATTACAATACACTGCATTACATGCATTTAGCAGAAGCTCTCATCCAGAGTGGCTTCTAGCACAATAGAACAGAAGTGTATCCATTCATGTTAAATGAGCAATTGTGTCAGCCCAGACTAACAGCACTCTCAGACCGATGAGCGTGAGCGTAATTACCAAAAGAATCTCTTATGTGTTGCTGGCCACTGTGCTGTATAGCTAAAGGTAATTCATAATGTAGTCACTGGGTGGCGCCGTACGATTCTGCAGAATAAGAACTGGTAGTCCTGATGGGGATGAGAAGGTACAAGGCTGTTGCTGTATCTCAGCGACAATACAGGACAAGGTCAGCAGTTTTTATTTGAGTTTGTTGTGCTGCCTTTCTTCTTAGTTTGTTTCATTTCAGTTTTGTTCAGTGAACTTGTGAGGGGGAGCTATAAACTGTTTATTTATGTTATCCTTGGAGAATGTGCACTGTCTGGCTCTCCTGACTGAAGGCCATGATTTGCATTTTTCTGTTCTTTGAGTCCTGACATTCCCAAACCCTTAGGCAATGCTACTTATAACACAGAGTATGTGCACTGCACTTCATGCGAAAGTATATTTAAGCATACGGATTTTCTACTGTATAAATATCTCAAAATTATTTGACTTAATCCCGCCTTTATCTAGAATTGTGATTTTTAGCCTGTGTTCAGTAATGTAACCTTGCTTACAGCACTGTATCTATGGGAAAATATGATTAAAATTCCTCATGATTGTGTTTATTATGGCATTTCTACAGATGCACTGGATCATAAAATCCCCTGTAATTGTGTCGAAGAAAAGCAGAAACTCCTTCATGCTCCGTTTTCGAGAGCTCAGAACCCTCCACCGCTTTTCTTGGAAAGTGAGGAAAGCTACACTGAGGTCACTGCCAAACGGAGGAGACCAGGGGCAATTTTCGGCAAGTGAAATTTCCACAGCTCACAAACGGAATCTGACCCATTTCTCTCCTGGCTTCAAAGCTCTGTCTCGGAGGTGCTGCCTTCAGCTTCTGTTGAGCAGAACACACAGGTTTTACACATTGAGGGAGCAGAGAGCTTCAGGGATCAGACGGAGGGACAAACACAGAGCTCGGTTAGCGCTCCACTCGCACACCGGACGCTGTTACACAAACAGCCTCAGTAAAAAAAGCCCTTTCTGGGATTCAATGACTTAAAAGCTTTAGAAGCTGCATCAATTGGCAAATCAATATGGCCCTGCTTAGGATTTAACAGACTGAATGATTTGCAATGTGTGGCACAGGTTCTGAATGTGCTTCAGTCATGACTGGAGCAAGATTTATTCTTTTAATTGTTTATTCATCTGGCAGGAACTCACATCCAGAGTGATGTACAAGGACATCATGACAACGCACACGTGTTGTGTAGGGAATGAGCTGCAGGAGCTAAGGCTGGAGGCAAACCAGTAACACACACGGGATGAAGCATCAGGATGAACACTGTGGCAATATGCACATATAACCAATAGGATACTAGTATTCATGTAGTTTCACAAATAATCGCCAGGAAAACCTCTCCCAATCTCATGACACAGAAATAAGAGCAACTGTGATAGATTTATCAATGTCGACCACAGCACCGTGCAAACAGTACTGAGCAGGACCTGTAACACTCCACTGCGGTCTTACTGAGGGTACAGTGTACTACACCTGTGTACGTATTGGACGCACTTTGGAGTAACTCCTTATAAGTCACTCTGGATAAAATTGCCTGTCGAATGAAAAAAATAAATGTACCTGGATGGACCTGGGTGCTTAAGTGTACATGGGTTACCTAGGCATTGGGTGTGTCTGAACAGGCTGGTTTAAAGGAGGTTGCAGGTACCGTGTTCCACCACAGGGGGGCCAGTGAGGCAAAGCTCGGGATAATGGCCTTGGCAACAGTCCCGCCAGATATGCTTTGAGAACGCAACAATAATGAAGCTTCCTGCTGTTAGCCAACATCTCACCGCTATTTAGGCAGAAAACACACTGTACAGATTGTCTACAGTGAAATGCTTATATTGTCTGCTCCTGTTCCAGGCGCTATTTGGTACAAAGGAGAGCTTTAAAAGTTCTTTCATGAAGGAAATACTGATTTTGCCCAAACAGGAGACATTAAAAGAAGCCATTCACATATTCACATCAAATTGATGAAAATAAAAACACTAACAAAATCGCTTTTTAACAATATAAGAAGAACACAACAGAAGGCAAAACTGCTGCCAGCTTCAGAGGGCTTAAAAGAAAATACTGACATCAGAGAGATAAATCAGACATTTTCCCAGCTTTGTGCATTTCAGCCCATGTTTTTATTATTATAATTTTCCTAACTGTTAACTGTTCCTTTTATGAAAAGGAAAGGAATTTTACACACTTCATTCACACCTCCTTTATGCCTTTAACCATTGGTCTGGAATTGGGGCGCACACCCCCCCCTTTCCTTCCTTCATCTTACTGTCTTTGATGCAGGACCTCAGAGTGGTGTGGAAGCAGGGGGCTAAGGGGCCACTCAGATCTCTGAGAGATGATGCAGCAGGGGTGAGGAACAGCCTTCTCCTGTTCATTCAGGCAGGCTCATGCATGCTGTCTGACTCAGAGTACTCCCTCTCTCTCTCTCTCCTGCAGGTGGACTCATCAGAGCCATTACAGCCCAGCAGGACAGAGCTGACAGAGGGAGGGGTCAGAGCTAAGAGGGGGAGGAGTCAGAGCTAAGCAGGGGAGGGACCAGAGCTGATGAGTGAGGGGTCAGAGCTAATGAGGGAGGGTCCAGAGCTGATGGGGGAGGGGTCAGAGCTAAGAGAGGGAGGGGCCAGAGCTGATGGAGGGAGGGGGCAGAGCTAAGAGAGGGAGGGGCCAGAGCTGATGGAGGGAGGCGACAGGTGGGAATGACTCCTGAGAATGGAGGGAGGCTGAAAGAGGTGATCCTCAGCGGTGTTCATGGGGTTGTGGCCAGGCAGCTTACCCGCTCATGCTGCTCTCTCAGACCCTCCCAGGGGGAGCGGAGAGATGGGACTTCCAAAGCCCAGCCAGATGCTCCAATTACAGCCACCACAACGCATAAAAGTACCTGTGTGCTCGACCAGGTGGCTTTCAGTACATAGCTTACATTTATCCTGTGGAATATTTCAGTGCAACAATTCAGGCTAAGTACCTCCCGCAGGGGTACAACTACAGAGCCCGAGAGAATCAAACCTGCAACCTTGTGGTTCCAAGTTCTTTAATGGTGTCAACCACTGAGTCACACTGCCACCTGCAGCCATTACACCACAGTGCCACCTATAGCCGCTACAGGTGCCAAACTGCCTCCTACAGCCAAGTTTATAGTTTGCACAAATTAAACAAAGTAGTTTTCCAAAAAGTGTATTAAGTAGCACAATCAGTACAGTGTCAGCAATTACTTGGGGTGCAGTACTTCTTTTGAACAGTAGAGAGCACTGGTAGTTCAGATCTCACCATTT
>CM032878.1:1380000-1405000 GCA_019176425.1 Megalops atlanticus
GAACTGGTTTGAACTGGACTGAATAGGACTGCACTGGACTGGTCTGGCCTGTAATTTAAAGCATAAACTCAGAGAGGGTTACAACCACTGAGGCTCCAGAGCCAGATGCATTTGATGCAGCAAATATCTCCATCGGGTCTCTTCTGCAAGCTCATGTTCCACAAATGTGTTCCTGCTACCAAATTATATACCAAATTCTGCCGCAATCAAATTAAACCTGATCTTCGTGACCTATTTGTATAGCAGTCACTTTCTGGCTCTCTTACGTTTGCATTTTATCCATTTGTACAGGTGGGTGTTCACTGAGGCAGCGACAGTATCCCCAACAGTATCTGAACCTGCAACCTCCTCAGTATGAGTCCAGTTCTCCACTTCCCGTGGCACTTAAAGGTTTGTGAAAGTGTAACCCTGAAGATGAAGTGTTACTGTACTCTCCAGCACTACTGAGTCTGCCGGATTACTCTGACAGGGTGGCCTGCATGGGAGACATTCTCTGGCCGCTTCCTCTTTTGTGCTGGGAGACGTCGTGTGATCGAGTGCCTGTAGTTATAGCTCAGCACTGTCATCTCGTCCCTGTTACTCTCTGAGGGGCGCTGTGGGGGAGTGTGGGGAGTGTGTGTGTGTGTGTGTGTGTGTGTGTGTGTGTGTGTGTGTGTGTGTGTGTGTGTGTGTGTGTGTGTGTGTGTGTGTGGCGGGGGCCGGGGGGCATCTCTCTCACTGGCTGAAACAGAGTTGATGGTTTCTTATCTCAATCACACTGGGAGCAGCTGCTCATATGTCCAGGGCATGACTTCCGTTCCACTGCAGCAGGTCATGTGATCAGCTATCCTGCTTTGACTGACAGCTGGGTGAAGTGACACAAACTGAGTATCAAGTTTATCTTTAGCTAAAATGAATTTCATGAATAATTAACATCCTGTGTTTTCTCAAAAGTTGAGTACACAGTGCTCCCTGTTTGAGAGAGAATGCCCATTGCCACTCCTGTGTAAACAAACGCTTCCACACTAACCATCTGTAATTACATTCTCTGAATTAGTCATCCGTGAAGCGACGCCATCAGACAGATCAATCAGGCCTGTGTGAGAGTGTTAGGTGCAGCAGCGGCCAGGGAGCATCCCCATTCTTCCCGGTGATAAAAATGTCACCCTGCAGGCACCATTCGTCTTTATTACCCAACAAGTTATTATCAGGAGTCAGACGCTGGCGTAGAGCGCAGCGCTTTCCTGCATGAGACAGCATGGCCTGGCAGATATTACTGCGCTACTGCATGCCTTCCAGACACGCCTCATAAATAAATATAAATATGCCAAAAGTTTATGCGTTCACATAAGCCACCATAATGCAACCTGTTTCTAAAAGAATCCAATTTACCAACAGATTTTTAACAGCTCTGTCACTGCATTCCTGTCCCCTGCTCACATCCTGCTCATTTCTTTTTTGTGTATGCAGTTCCCTCATATATTCAAAACTACAACAAAAATACCTGACAGTAGAAAGTCTAGAAACAAACCCTGGAGTCGCGTCAGTCAGGTGGAGTCACGTCAGTCAGGTGCCATATGGTAACACCCTTCCAGATCTGTACGGCAGTGAGAAAAGTTCTTCTCCAGTGACACTGCAAACCTGTTGCTGTGTTCTTAAATTGCACACCCACTCAAACTGTGTATGCTCAGATGAGCTCAAGAAAAAGCACCCTTAAACAATACACAAGTGTATGTGCCTGTGCGTGTGTGCGTGTGTGACTGCGTGTGTGTGCATGCGTGTGTGTGTGTATGTGAATGCCTTCCCCAGAGAGGTTGTTTATTATTATACCGTATCAATCGTATCAGTGTTAAAGCACATCCTTCACTCCAGATATGGCCTGTTTTAACACTCTTCACACATAAATATGACGGACAAAAAAACGAATCTGACTGAAGGTACCTCCTGGTAACAACTTGCTGTACCACTATAAAAAGCTGGCCACCAGGCTAAAGTCACTAAAACATAAACCTCTCAGGCCTAGTAAATCCTTTGGAGGGTTTCTTTAAATTACAACGGAATTAGAAATGACATTATAAAGGAAATGAGAGGGGTATAAAAAGCCATGTAACTCTTCAGGGCAGGTGGTTATGGGAATGTGCACAGAAACAATGGCCACATAATTAATTTTTAAAAGGTCTGATGCTTGTAGACCGGGGAGAGGAGTGAAGAACCAGGAGATTTAAAGTACTGTGGAGTCCCTTTCAGTCTGCTGATCTGAGATATCTCAAAGCCGGATCAAAGCTGTATATTTGTAGCTTTAGGTGTGCCACAAAAGCAGTCTCCCGGCCCCTGCAGCTGCTGTCAGTAAATCAACAATAAATCTCATCAATTTTGAAACCTGCTGCTCCAAATCTGTCTGGTATGGCTGCGATGAGAGAGCTGAATCTGAAGGTGACTGTTCACTGTGGCCAACAGGACTCAACCATACAGCATGTGGGAGGAACTGAAATATAACCACAGGACTCCTGCCTCTACACAGTAACCCTACACAGCGTGATACTTCAGGCGGTGGGTGAGAACATATGAGTGTTTGCCAGAAAGGGTGACATCACTTCTTGTGTGGGACACCTGGGTCTTTAGATTAGCCAGTCATATCTCTTACCATGCCACTGTGCAGATACTGAGGACTTGAGTGTCCAAGGCTTCCTCTCCACTAAGATCAGAACACAGGTCTGTAAGGTTCCCTGAGCAGGTCAAATGGTCAAATGAGCGTTTAGCTCTGTGAGGACACTGTAAGTCCTGCTGGGTTCTGAAACCTGCTCTTGCTCTAATTAACATCAGAGATGAACACTCCTCAGAGAGTCTCACAGACACTGCATTCCATCTCAGTTTGGATTGGGAATAAATAAATAAATAAAGCTTCCATTACTACAAACAAGCGGTTCTGACACAGGTCCCTTGTAACTGTATCATGTGAGTAACTACTGATGAATCGTGGACAGACAGTGAAACAGCGCTCACCTGAAGGTCATCTGAAACACCTGCCCGAGGTTCACCTGCTGGGTCTTGTTGTTGTACCCGTGAAGCATTTCCCCAAAGAGGGTGTCATTGAAGCGGGCGTCGCCTCTCTGGCAGGATGGGCCCTCACACGTCTCTGACTGCAGCACACACGTCCGCCCGTCCGCAGCCAACCTGTACTCCTCTACACACCTGAGACAGGTAGAGGGGAAAAGCGAGTATTTTACACACACCTGCTACCTGCCCTACACACCTGAGACAGCAGAGCACAGGGGAGACACCACAGAGCTCCTGTAGAGCACCCTAACCCTAACCCAATCACTCAGCACCCAGAACAGAGAACTGAGTGGGTGAGTCAGCTCCCTGAGGGCGGACGCGGAGGCGGACACACACACACACAAACAGACACAGACACAGACACACACACACAGACACTCATACACACAGACACACACACACACACACACAGATGCTAAACTCAGTTTACAACTGGAATGTTTCACCAAAAAAGTTGTGGCAAGTGTCACTTCTTACAAAAATCAAACACAGAAACAGCTTCAGGGTGTCCTTTCAGTTAAGACAAACTTATTGGTCCTCATTCTGTTTGTTCTTATAAGAAAAGTTCTCAGTGAAAGCACAGCTCTGGAGGCTGGGAGGGTGGGATGATATGGCAAATTGGTCTGAGGCAAACTGAAAGAGAGGGTTTATAGGAGACATTTATCTGAGGCGCGTTTCTGATTGGACGTGGTGCGTTACCGTGGGTTTCAGGGCAGACACTGCCAGCGGGGGTCTGATTGGGGTTTTGACGGGATCCTTTTGCTCACTATAATCAGAAGGCCCTTCTAACAGGCAGATGCTGGTGTGAAACTGCCTCACGCTGATAATTTCCCCCGTGAAAAACTCTCTCAGCAGACACACAAAAAAGAGCAAGAAAAAGACAGCAGCTCACCAAGACCAGAAAAGGGGGCATTCAGATTTCAAGGTGAAATGAAGGTGAAATGTATGGCAGAAATGGAAACCAAGCTTTTCCCTCAATAATTTTACCAATTAAACAGACCCCCTGATCCATATGAACAAAGATAACCCTGGTCAGGCGTGGTTAGGGAACTCCATTTCATCACTACACTACAGGTTCAAATTCAAGGGGAGGCATTCAGTAGACAGAAACACGGACAGAAAATATCTATAAATATACATAAAGAAGAGGAATCTTGGCAATGCCATTGAGCTAGAATTGTTTTCATTAATAATTACTGAAATATTTTAGGCCTAGCACTTCTCTAGCACTAGCACTTCTCTCAAATAACTTCATGATTACGCTGTATTCATATAATTCCATCTCCACTTTTAATTTCAGATTTGGTGCATTGGAAGGAAAAAGAAGCAATTGGCTCTGATGACAGAAAATTGCAAAGCACCGTTTTTTCAATCAAGTGCAGGAGGAAATATAGCCGACCCCCTCCTGCAGCGGGCGAGATCACCCTGGGAGGAGATCACCCACTGAGGAGCCCGCGAGAATCAAGATCATTAACTCCGCACAATTTACCCTGCTCCTCAGTGATGCGACGTGCTCACATGCTGGGGGATGAATATCACAGCTTTCACATGAGGAAAGGACAATATATAGGACACATATATTCCTACAGTATTGCCTGAGAGTCATGCACTCTAATAGGGTCAAACCTTCTGACATTAAAATTATGCATGTTTATGAGGATTAGGGAGAGGATCGGGTGGCTGCGGAGCTGAGCTGGCAGCTTTGCTGGATCTGAGTTTGGGAACCGATCCCAAAGCAGAGTCCCTGGCAGGAACAACGGCCAAGAAGACAGAGGGAACGGGGGGAGACCAGAACACAGATCATAAAACATGAGCATGTGTGCGTGTGTGTGTGTGCGTGTGTGTGTCTGTGTGCTTGCGAGCGAGCGTGCGTGTCCGTGTGAGAGAAATTGCATAGGGGTATTTACCCACAGAACATGCACACCTTGCTCAAGGTGGGGGTACAGTATGGGGGTACAGTTTTTGGGTACATACCCACAGAACATGAGCACGTTGCTGGAGGTGGGGTCTCCCGGCAGGGGCACCAGCTGCTGGAGGCACAGCTGCTCACAGCCCCCGTTAAACCCGTCTGAGCAGTCTGTGCCCTTCGAGTAGTCATAGCAACCCGAGCCATCCTTCATCGGCCGCAAACCTTCAGGACACTGAGAGATGGAGGGAGCGATAGAGAGGGAGAGACAGAGATGGAGGGAGAGAGAGAGAGGGAGAGATAGAGAGAGGGAGGGAGAGAGGGGGGGTGGCAGAGGGAGAAGGAGAGAGGTATGGAAGGGAGGATATAAGGAATGGGGGAGGTGGACAGAATGAAGGGATGGAGAGAAGGATAAGGAGTTAATATGCATGCTGAAATTTCAAAATAATGACACAAACATCAGGACACACCCCAAAAAATATATCTGACTCAGTTAAATCTACTCAAGCTAAGGAAATCTATCTCACATTTGCTAACTGGAGTTATAACAATCAGTTCTGCATCTCTGCGGAGGTCCACATATACCACGGATCCCAGACTCTGATTTTCTCTCACCTTTTAGTCTTTCCATTTGCTACAGCAGGTTAAAATAAAGCAGGTATACAGCAGCAGCCAACCTCCCTGGTGCTGGGAGTTCTGTCTTTTCCTCCACCTCCCTCCAGGTAACAGGTGAACCCCACTCCCCTTATAACCCTGTGTCAATGACGCTACAACACACAATTCAGCCCACAGTTACCGGTCCCACACCATATCAGTCAGTAGCACCGGACATTATTCACCGCGTTTTTTCACGTGTAATTTTGTTCTTGTTTTGGACAGGCTATGTCTGTTGCGGCACTGTCACAGAGTGACAGGATGGGAGAGAGAGAACGCAAATCCTGGGGGGCTACTGGCGTGGGAGGCGGGGTCCTGCTCAGCCAATAGGAGGCCTCCCTGCTCGTCCCGGCAGGAAGACAGAAGATGCTGGTGATATCTCCCCTGACCTTTCCCGCCTCATTTAAACACACACCGCTCCTGACATAATGAGTCCCTTCAAGGCATAAAGGTCACGCACACAGACACACAGACACTCACATGCCTGCAGTTCCCCGCTGCTCCAGCCTGGGCCCAGCTAACAGCCATCGCTCATATTCTCCATCAACCAAGAACCTTGCAGCAATTAAAATGTGCCAGTCAGGCAGAGTTTATTTGTGTTAGAACGTGCTTCAACATTTGGTTGTAGCTGAAACCTTGAAGCTGAGTACACTCATATTAGCATGTGATAAAGTGAAGTGTCGGGTATTATATTCATAAATGTTTGTTGCTGGTATTAAGTTACACTTATTTCCACAGTATACCAGTGTGCATGAGTGACTGTGTGTATTTATGTGTGAAACAGAGAGAGGATATAGAGGCAGTATTGAGTATGTTTGTATTTGTGTGTGTATTTATGTGTGAAACGGGGAGAGGCAGTATTGAATGTGTTTGTTTTGTGTGTGTGTGCAATTATGTGTGAAACTGTGAGAGGATATAGAGGCAGCAAATGAGTGTATTTGTGTGTGTATTTATGTGTGAATCAAAGAGAGGATATACAGTCAGTATTGAGTGTGTGTGTGTGTGTGTTTGTATGTGTATTTATGTGTGAATCAGAGAAAGGATATACAGACAGCATTGAGTGTGTGTGTGTTTGTATGTGTATTTATGTGTGAATCAGAGAGAGGATATAGAGGATATTGAGTGTGTGTGCGTTTATGTATGAAACAGAGAGAGGATATAGAGGATATTGAATGAGTGTTGGTTGTGCCTGAATATGAGAATACGCTCATTATCAGCGCTCATGATACAGTAATCCTGCCTGAGACTCCAGCTGTTTCACTCACGCTCTCTGCAGCCTGAGTCTTGCTTTGCGTTTGTGTTGTTGGTCAGACAGCCCGTTCTCCTGTGCTGCTTTCCCGCCGGGTCGTGTCCTGGACCCACACCTGGTTCTGTTACTGCTGTTGTGTTTATTATTCCCCCTCAGGGTTGGTGGATTTCTCTGTGCCACGGGGCCACTCGTTCCTCAGCCAATCACATGCCAGCGTCGCCCACAGTCTCACTGAGGCCTGACAAGCAGGGGCTGGGGATGCAGGGGTCACAGAGGTCACTGAGACTCAAGGCATGGGGCCATAAAGCCAGCCAGCTCTGCTGTAGCCCTGCCAATCATTCCACTAACAGTCTAACAGCCTGGTGCAGAGATATGCTTCTAACTCAAAAAAAAGAAAAGATGAACAAAGCAGAATACATTTCTGATTAAATAGATTCATTCTTTTGGGGTTTTTTTTCTGTTTTTGTTTTCCGAGTGAAAGCAGAGGATTCCTGTAGCGCAGAGAAACTCGATTACTGTGTGGTGAGATAGTCCAGGATTACAGCGTTCGGCTGCTCGCACAAGATAAGAGAGAGAGGGAGAGGGAGAGAGAGAGATAGCAAACGAGACAGAGAGAGAGAGGGACAGAGTGAGACAGAGAGAGAGAGAGAGCGCGCGAGACAGAGAGAGAGAGAGGGACAGAGTGAGACAGAGAGAGAGAGACAGCGAGCGAGACAGAGAGAGAGAGTGAGACAGAGAGAGGGAGGGAGAGGGGTGGGGGGACGACGACAGATCCATGAAAAGCAGACATATTGCTGGGCATTAGAGAGCAGCATGTTGCCCTGTTGAGATGCGTGGCTGAAATAATGTGCGCTGACAGACGTTTACCTGCTGATTTAAGCCCAGACTCCTGAATGCTAATGCTTCTGTGTGTTACGAATCATAAACCTGTAGCCTGGTGGCTGAGAAGCAGGCCTCTTATAAAGACGTGCACTGTTTTGCACAATGTGATGAAAAGGTCATTAATCTTTATGGCTCTGTGCACATTATGCCAGCAACACACACACTATTGAGGTATCCTTGTCTGGAGCCTGGGGGAAACTTAGGACATAGGAAGGCATAGACCACAGTAAAACTGCCCTTTTTGCATCATGGGATTCATACCTACTTGAGCACTGCTTAATGTTACATTACATTACATTATTGGCATTTAGCAGACGCTCTTATCCAGAGTGACTCACATAGGTTACAGTTATTACATGTTATCCATGCGTATGTACATCATTTCAGGTAACTGTAAAATGACTGATAAAACTATTCAGACACATCCAGGCATTAATTCTGTTATAAAATACACTGCAGTAACAATCAACACACAATATGCACACAAACTGGCCTTATTAAAGCTCCTCTGTGGTGAGGCTGGATCCAGCTGGCAAATTTACAAGGACTGGAATGACAATGAGCTCAACTCAAGTTGCTGGACACACTTTACCTGTCATCACTGAGCCCGACCAATCAATACTGCCGCTGTTCATAATTCACCCAATCATTGCCGCCCCTCAACTACAATTTAGTCAATAACCATTGCCCACATCTGTGATTTAGCCAATTAATACATCCTCTGTCTAAAACTGAGCCAATCAACATGGACCTAACCCATAATAACCAATGAGGGCTGCAGAGGCAGGGACAGACAGCCTAATACAGCACTCAGACAGGGCGCGGGGGAGAAGGAGCCATTTACTTAACGGAGGCATGAGCAGCGATACCAGGCTGAGGTATTGATTAGATTGCTGGGTCAATAGAGTCCACGACAATGAGGAGATTAAGAGGACAAATAAAACTTAGTGACGCAGTAATAAAGCACTCAAATAGGGGAATGAAGGCTTAAAAGAGCCCAAAGGAATCTAACCCAGGCCTGGAAAACAGGAAATACGCTACACTGGACAATCTGGGCCCCTCAGGCAGCCAGTCCCTGAAACCATAACACATCAAATGCAATTAAATGCTTTTGAATATTTTAGATATATATATATTTTTTATTTTAATGCATTTGGATATTTGCACCAGCAAATGTATTTTCATTTCATTAGATATTTGCTTTTCTAAAGTCCTCCATCTGCATCTGCGCAATCTAAACCATGGTTATATGTAGGTATGTGTGTATAAATATGAAAGTTTAGCAACTAAAGAATAATGTGTTGTGATGATTCTGATATATTTGATGTCATGCCTAGCTCTAAAGTTCAACTTCTTCATTAAATGAAGATTACATTGTTTGACCAAAATGAAACAATAAAATAAAAATCAAATTGCATTTGCACATACTCATATTTATGCACATATATTAACCTTTAACACAGTACTTGAACAGCGTTTGCTGGCTTCAGTTGCTCATCGGCCTCCTACTGAAAAACCCAGTTTGCAGGATAAATGAATGTTGCTTAAACTACAAAAACATGAAGTCTCAGTGTGACGGTGAACTGGCCAATAAGACCAATAACACCAGCCAGGCCTGTGGCCTCAGAGAACTGGCATGTCATTAGACAGGAAATGACATCGCTCAGCAGAGTTATCTGGAGTTAGAGCTGAGGTAGGGCCTGTTACCTTTGTGTGATGTTAAGAGGCCCGTGAGTTCAGCAAACCATGGTGACCACTGATGAGAGAGATCCAGGCTCTGAGATGTGGCTTTCTCATTGAGCCCTGGAAAGTGTGCATATTCAGGACAGAAACAGAGAGAGAGAGAGAGAGAGAGGAGAGAGAGAGAGAGAGAGGGAGAGAGAGAGAGAGAGAGAGAGAGAGAGAGAGAGAACACAGCGAGAGGTTCTGGTCTGTTTCGGCCTGGACCTGCTGACTGTGCGTTCTCCAGGCCTGCCCTAATGGAAGTCACAATGATTAAAGAGCAGGCGCTGGGTGCGGGACACTCAGCAGAAAGCCCAAAACCACTTTCACAGATGAAAGGCTTCAGTGCGGGCTAATTAAGAGACTCCCGGAGTTAGCCACCAGACCAGGAAACAGAATTAAATACAGGTGCAGCGAATCCCGAAGGCTCTCTCTGCTCCACACACCCCTGACCATGAAGGAGGACATCCCTCCCAGGGCACAGAGAGGAAAAACGACTTTACCATAAAATCCAGCATCCAGAACAATCATTTTATCCTACAATTAGTGCGTCCAGGAAATACAGGATCCAGATAATTAATTTACCCTAAAAATCAACAAAATTAAGCTTTTGCCCGCTCATTCTTTTAAGTCAAAAGTATCCTCAGGTCTCCAAAAATACGCTATGATCAGTATGTGGTGGGCCCCGTTCCTCTGGTTACCTTTCGGAGACGAGTGTGAGGCATGACTGGTGTTGAGTGAAATGTATTCACACCAAGAACAATAAAGCCACCAAACCGTTTGCGTCCTTTTGAAATGATTCCAGAGGCAAAGCATGCATAACTGGTTACTTTGTAATTAATATGGATCCACTGACACTAATTGGTATGACTTTCAGCAACTGGTTTTGTTTGGTTTTGTTTTGTGTGTAAAGCCGCTTGGCTGGAGCCAGCCATTCCAGCTGAATACCAAAGAGCCGGTATCTGAGCACACAAAATATTCTATCACAATCCCTCCCACATCTCCATTCAAGGAAAGAATCCTGAAAGATGATAAGGACAACTAAATGCTGCTTAGGCAAAAAGACGTTATGAGAATATAAAGGCAACAAAACGAACACAGACTATTATTACCGAGGTAAATGGCAGGACACTACTATGGAGATGAAGTGTGTTCTACAGTATTAATATGGTCTTCATTAATCTAAATGCCCTTGATTCTTTGCCGTTTCCATAAGAAGATGGAGGACTGTTTGATTCACACAACCTGAAAGCTTTGAGCTGCATAGGAGATTAGGTATTAATTGCTGTGGAGTAGTGCGGCATGGGATCGATGGGACACACACACACATAAACCCAGCTTGAGAAACTACACCTCCGTTTCCTGATGACTTAATCAGTCCCACCACAATTAGCGTAATGGGCTTTCCTGGAGTAAATGGCTTTTTCAAAGCCGAGTCAGTTCCTGACAAAACTCAGATGCATCTATAGGGCTATCTCTTTTTTATCCTCAGCAAAATGGCTGGTATTTTTCATTCCTTCAGCCTGCTCTTTCCCTCCACAGAAAGAAATTACTCTCTTTTACAGGGTTTGCCTTATTATTTATTTGATGCCGCTTTTCTCCAGTGCAACTCTGTTGCAATAGGAGAGAAATGATGCTCTGCTCAGGATGTGGCCTGAACATCAAGCCTTCAGAGCAAAGCGACAGCAAACGCAAATGCACGCATGCACACACGCACACACAGAACGCATGCATGCACAGAATGCACGCACACACAACGCACGCACGCACGCACGCATGCACGCAAAAAATCACAAGTGATTTGCACATGGCTCTTAGACTCTGCTGGCTTTTTCAGGACTGCTCTAACAGGTAATCTCTTTGGCGTGCTGTCCTCTCAGAATGATCACTTCCTTTGCTGGCTGCCTCAGTATTTGATTACTTTCCCACTGTGGAACAGAGCACTAAATAATGTCAAGCATGACAGTACCATCGCTGCTTCTTCCTGTAAAATCCTGATTGGGCTGTCTATTTGTGAAAAGTCATACTTAGCCAGCCTTAGCAACCTGCCAAAGCAGGAACCAATGAGCAAATGCAGAGAGGAGAAAGCATGAAGACCTTCATTTAGCTTGTGGTATTTACTTGTTTTTATTGTTTGATTTAATTTTCAAGTTTCACTCTTCAGACGTCATGCTTCTTAACATAGCCAAAAGTAAGAGGCAGCTAGAAAACACAATTAATTAGTCAGACAAAACCACTGCAAAACCCATTTTATGAGGCAGACGAACAGAATGCTAATTAACAGCAAAATTGAATTAGCTAAGTGGCTAGCTAGATAGTGAGGAAATGAATGGTGGAATGATGCCTGACAACCCATTCATATAGGAGGAAAAAAGGAAATTAGTCAACACTGTGCTGTAAACCTTTCCTAAATTTCACATTATTGACTTGTTTTCCATTGAGTAAGATTAGCCAGGTAGCTAGATAGCTACTCTTGGAAGGGTGCCTTTAGAGCTGTCTGGATTCCAGTGACTGAAGAAAGCATTACCAGCCCTGTTAGCAATATCACTTTCCAGGTTGCTGCATTTGTGCGCAAGCGCATCGTCCTCTCGAGTGGCGGGACAGATGCAGCAGCTGAGGCCGCATCTCATCCGGAATGTTCCGTATTCGCTTCAGTCACCTCCTACCAACTGAAACTGAAAAAGCAGCTTTAGAGAGTTTTTCAGCACATATGGTGTGTGTGTGTGTGTGTGTGTGCGTGTGTGTGCGTGCGTGTGAAAGGGGACAGAGAGAGAGAAGCAGAGATGTAGTGGGGAATACACAGATCTGTTTCTCTGGGGTGTGTGGGCACTGAACAGGAATAATTCTGCCTCATTAATGCAGAGATGAAGCAAATGAAACAGGAATCTTTTGCATAATATTCTACCAACACTTTTGAGCCTGCTGGGAAGGCAGTAAGTGAACACAATACTCCCCTGGTATAATGCAGCCATGGAGAATCATTGATTTTTCCTCCTCCTATCTCTCCTTAACCTAAACATGATCTTATCTTCAAATTCATGCAGAGGCAGGAGGGGGAGGCAGAGCACACCAGGAGATGAGCTTCCCTCTCCCCCCCCCCCATCAAGATTCTCTGACCTCTGAACTATGACCTCTAACCTTTCACACTGTCTGTTGTTCTGAATGTAAATTTGTCACACTTTTGCTGTTTGTTCTCCTTTCCCTTCAATAAATAAATGTGAATTGAGGAGTCAGCAGCAGGGAGGGAAGGGCTTCCTGTCATTGATGGCTAAGACAGATAGGGGAGGAATGCTGATATTGCTTGTTGTGTCATTTCAGTCTTCAGCAGGGCCTACTGTACACTTTCCACTGATCCAGCAGAAGAGAGGTGCGATAATCGATTGCACCTGTCAGTCACCCCCAACCCTTACTGTAAAAAGGCGTCAGACGGAAATGCCCACCTTCTCTGCTTGTGTGTGATCTCTCTCTCTGCAGAGGCATTCTGAGGTCACACTGGACTTTTCTACAGCTGGATATTTGCTGAACCATTTCAGGTTAAAGGCTGTGCTCAAGGACTCTACAGTGAGCGCAAGGCCTCACCTGGGAGTTGAACCCGCAGCCCCTCTTACCCAGGAGCTGCCCCTCAGGAGCTGCCTCTCAGGAGGAGCTGCCCCTCAGGAGGAGCTGCCTCTCAGGAGGTCTCTGTGAGCCACGAGCCGTTTGAGAAAGGAGCCGGTCTGATCTGCATTCTCCAGCACGTCTCCCTCTGAATAACACACCCAATCTGTTCCTCTAAACGGGAGGCTGAAAGCCATGAGCACGGAATTATGAAAATATATTCAAATGAAATTGTAATTATTTAAATGTATGAAAATGAGCGGTTTGGCGTTGGCACAGCAGAGCAGAGCGTTTTGGGGCCCCCCCAGAGGGGTGCGGGAAGCTGACACTGCCACCATGCCTGTCTCAGAGAGAGGCAACAGCACCTTTCTGCAGGAGCTGATCAGTATTACGCTCGGCACACACACAACGCACCGCACACGCGCTGCAGCACGCACAACGCACTGCACACGCGCTGCACACACGCTGCAGCACACACAACGCACCGCACACGCGCTGCAGCACACACAACGCACCGCACAATGCACTGCACCGCACACGCGCTGCAGCACACACAACACGCTGCACACGCACTGCACACACAACGCACCGCACACGCGCTGCAGCACACACAACGCACCGCACACGCACTGCACAGACAACGCACTGCACGTGCACTGCACACACGCTGCAGCACACACAACTGCACACACGCTGCAGCACACACGCACTGCACACACGCTGCAGCACACACAACGCACTGCACACGCTGCACACGCGCTGCAGCACACACAACGCACTGCACACACGCTGCAGCACACACAACGCACTGCACACACGCTGCAGCACACACAGCACACACGCTGCAGCACACACAACGCTGGCTGCACACACGCTGCAGCACACACAACGCACTGCACACACTGCACACACAACGCACTGCACGTGCACTGCACACACGCTGCAGCACACAACGCACTGCAGCACACGCACTGCACACGCAGCTGCACACACGCTGCAGCACACACAACGCACTGCACACGCGCTGCACACACGCTGCAGAGCTAATGACGCAGTGCTTCAGCTCCAGCGCAGCGCACCCGGACACGCAAACAGGGTTTTGTGAAAGAGACTGTGAGAAAAGAGACGTCCTGGGCTTCTTAACCATGCAAAAAGCTTTATGGAACACTGGAAGCAGATGTTATGAATTGGAGACATGCTTCTAATATCATATAGTTATGTAACATAAAAAAAACATGTTAAAAAAAACAGATTCAAAAATCCAAATTCTCATGGGTTTACCTGACCTATGATGACACGTTAAACATAAACAAACTAAATAACTGGTATAAAAATAAAAATTAACAAAAACACACACTTTCATTGTCACACAAGTGCTTAATACTTAAGCACATTTTTTGAATCATTGAATACGTTTTTCCTTACAATGCAATGTACAATATTGTGACTCTAAAATCCAAGTTTTACAAAACTGTTCATAGAGTTGCATTAGTTTATGTCTCCTGTACAATTCTTGACATTCCATTTTCTCAATTAAAATTGCATTTCATTCAAAACCGTCCTTTCATCTAACCATGAGATTCTCACTCCCTTTAGGAATGCCCAGGTTTCATTATTGGTAAATTCTTTATTTGTGTCAAAACCATGCAGTACTTTAATCACATTCCTTTTGGCATTTCTCAAAAGAAAGTTTGAGAAATAGCTGGTTTGTATGAAAACTAAACATTGGCCAATGGAATAAGCTTGTTACTGTACTGTATCTTGGTGAAGGTTACAGTAGTGGTTTTGTTCCAGACGGCTTTGGGCAAAGAGGTCTTGCATTTACATTTACATTTATTCACTTGTCTTGCAGACAAGGTCCAAGCCCAGGAAGGGGTGTAGGTTATGGAACAGTACAGAATTACACAGACCAGCATTGTCTATGCTGTTACTATCATTTCCCTTTTACAAAAAACTATCTGTGTTCTCTCCCTCAGTTTATGGATGGAAAGTGTATGATATGTGCCATGATCAGATGGCTACAATGAGTGAGATGTGAAATGACACACTGTACTATAATATCACAGTAATGCCAGTCAAGGATTTTACACACAGATTGTTTCCAAGGTACATGGCACAAAAAAGAAAAAAATATTTTTAAAAATGTTGATGAAAATTTATGGCCACATTTAAAATGACAGACAAGATCGACCAGAATGAAGGGGTCAGAATATTATAAACACATTTCTATTTCTGTTCTACAAACAAAGACTAAATATCTGTTTTGCCACGCAAGTGTTTTAACAGAAAAATACAGTGTTTGAGTGATTTAGTTCTGGTGATATTATTACATTTTGTTTTGGTTATTAAAGTAATATGATGTCATTTCATGAAATGTTTTTGCTTTAATTCTAATGTGTGTGTTTTTGAAATATGTTTCCATAAAACTGTATATAAAGTTTTGGCTAATTTGCTTTGCAAATAGTGGTTTTGAATTGTGTGTTAACAGTTTTGAAAAATATGCTAAATGGCTCAAAAATGTGCATAAGCAATCAAAAAAAAACCAACAACAATACAAGCTGACAATTGTCTATTGTAATTATGCTAATATGTGCCTAATATGCATTTGTCTACCTACACCTGAAGCGATATGAAATTACAAACACAGGAGCAAATGGAAATCATTACTTTCTTACAATCAGTAAGTGCAAGTACGGACTCACTCTATTTCACTATACTCATTTTCCACTTGATTTTATTTTTTTTTGGTCAGTGCAATTCTTTTCAGTCTAAAGAGATAATACCTGATTAAACAAGTAAAGTAATATGAACATGATCCTCTTTCCTCACCATTGTGTGATTGCCTATACCCTTAGGTAGCTTTACAGAAGGTCAGATTTACTGCCCTCAATCAGATGCTTAACCTGAACTGCTTTAGTGAATACCCTGCTGTCTATGTGAATAACATGTAGAAAATGGGATGTAATCTGAGTTACCGTGGATACAGGCATCAGCTCTCCCAGTGAAGACTAAAAGAAAGGCCTTGTCTTTCATTATGTCTATCTCTGCATATGCTGCAATATGATGAAAATTATGCAGATGCGAACAAACTGCTCACTGAGGAAATCTGCTTCAGCAGGGATGTGAGCTGAATTTTAAAAAGTTTTCCAAATGTCCAAATGTCTGTAAAAAATAGACATCAGTTTTACCAAATGTCCAAATGTCTGTATAGGTATATATATATATATATATAGACACACACACACACACACACCCATATATATATATCTTACACACACACCCATGCCCCTGTTCTTACCACTTATGAGTTTATGAAATATATAAATCTCCCCACCATGGCCTTGCCTGTTGCTCTGGGTACGAGAGCAACAACAAGTGCTGGCACTACCATGACAACTACTACTGTTTATGGCTATGTATGGAATGGTCAGTTTCACAGCCTAGTATGTTGATGTTAACACTATTTCAAGTGTCTGCTGACCTTCACCCAATCAGGACAGGCCATGAACATAAACACACCGAGTGCTTTTAGCTGCTTGATTGAAGCAACATCAAGAAAATCGTAAAGCCGTCATCAAGATCGAAGTCAGGCCGTGCGTTTCTGCAGGGCACCAAAGGAAGGAGAGCCTTCCCTTTGCAGCGCTGCCAGATAAAGACCTTTGTTTTATTCATCAGTGAAGCTCCACGTTGGTGATCTTTGGAGAACCTTCTGGCGTTTAATGCGATCCATCAGCGCGCGACGGCCGCTTTTGTTTTCAGACAGCCAATCTTGTCCCATCAGCCTGCGTTAATAGGGTCCCAGACAATCCCAGGGAGGGCCATGAATCTTACTGACACCCATCACATATCCGCGAGAGACCTCCTAATGTCCTTGCTCCAACAGACGGTCCTGGGTAGCCTGGCTCCTCCCCTAAAGTGTGTATGTGGGGGGCGGACTGCTAGGAACACGAGATTTAGATTTAAGACTGAGCAAGAAAGATTGGGGGGGGTTCATATTATCCACTAATGTGCTTCATCTTCAACCCTGAGTTATAGTTTTAAGATAATTTTACACAAATTCATAGTTTTTTTTTTAAATGTGTACAAATAATTATAAATATGAATACAAATCCCTGTATAAATTTGTCACAGTGAAGGTCGGAGCGCCAGAGTGGTTAGATTTGGTACTGTGGCTGCCCCTGTTTAATTATACATGCAGACAGGCTGGGGTAATTACTCCTGCTCATAACAGTAAATGTCTGTTGGATTTGAGAAATGCGCATGGCCACGGCAGCACCAACCCTCTCTGTGATACAGATGGACAGAACATGGATGAAGACCAGATGCGATTCATGCTTAAGAATGCGTTGGCCCCGGCCGCCACGCTCAAAGGGCGAAGAGATGAAAGGAAGGACCAAACAGGGCGGTCCGGTGCAGACGGAACCGGGTCACGACCGCCAGCAGCTTCTTCACGCCCCGCGGCGTCCAATCACCACTCGCAGAGACGTCCGATCATCAAAAAGCACTGCCAGACGTTACTGCGGAGCAGCCTCAGAATGCCAATTACAGCCGCAAAGCTCCACTACCCAAACCCTGGGCTGACAGTCCCACAGCCTGGCCTGCGCAAAGCTCTCTGCTGGGCCAGCAGAAGGAGCTGCTCCAGGCCTGCAGCTCCTGAGGAGCGAGGGAACAGCACGCTCGCTTTCCACTGTGAGTCACAGCCGGCCAGGAGTGTTCTCGTTTTTCATGTCCTCTCCAGACGGACGGATAACTCTCACATGTCTTTGTCTGTGATTGGCTGTCTGCACACTTAAACACACTGTGGAAGAGATACTCTCCATATTGATGTGGGTGTGAAATGTGAGCTCCAATGAGAAACTCTGCTCTGGCTGCCTAAACTGGGCCCAGACAGAGAGATGGAGAGAGTGGAGGAGGGAGAAGGAAACTTCAGACTGCAGATCCCCCCTGAAGCCCGGCAGGAAAGGAGTGTACGCCAGAGAGGCTTACGAGCTAGCACTGATTTATACCGCACACACATCACTCTTCAGCTAATGAGAGCTTGCAAATAAACATCTCAT
This sequence comes from Megalops atlanticus, assembly GCA_019176425.1. NCBI lineage: Eukaryota > Metazoa > Chordata > Actinopteri > Elopiformes > Megalopidae > Megalops > Megalops atlanticus. The sequence continues at coordinate 1,398,104 of CM032878.1, forward strand.
TTAAAAAGTTACTTCCACTCAAAATCCTCAGAAGTCCTGCTCAGGCTAAACTGGAGTACAGACTGAAACACACAGACAAGACTGATGTTCAACACAGCGAGTGACTGTGCTGCTCACCTGTAACATACATGCACATACACACACAGATACATACAGACTCACACACTTGCGCGCACACGCACACACACAAAAAACATACATGCACGCACATGCACACATACAGGCATACACAAAAAAATATGTATGCACACATAGAGAATAGGAGTGAACAGACCTATTATACTCACTATGGGATGTAAAGACATTTTGGGTACTATTAATAGTAAGTACTTTCATAGAGCTGTTTCGCACAGTGATTCTAAAATAATTTCATCAACAAAAGACATGGATATGCGATAGCAGTGATAAATTAAAATAACAGCATGGGAAAATGCACACTTCTATAAATCACAGCCTCTTTTTTTCCTCCTGAGCATTGATGGGATTTCATTGTTTGTTTTGTCTTTATTTTATTCATTGAAATGTAATACTTCATACTGTGGCTTGCCTTGGAGAAATCAGAGAAAGCCGTACTTTTAATAGAGCGTGAAGGAAATTAGTTATTAGAGTTAAGAGCTGCTGACTTCCACAGTGTAACATTAATACAAATTGATTTGCAATTTCATTCCGTAAGTACAAATGCCTTATCAGAGGCCAAGAGAATATTATTTATCATTTCAAAAAACTTTAACATTAAAGTTCTGAAGCGGGACTGTGATTGAGTGTAGGAAAGAAGTGGACACGGCCGACAGTTCATTAAAACGGAAATTGGTTAGTTGCTGTCTCAGTATGATTTCCACATGGATTTATTATATCAGTTCCCTGATAAACCTACAGTATCTGCCTCTGCACACTCTCTATGAAATGGATTATCAGGGAGAGATCTGGTGCAGCTCAGGGTAGAAACAGCTCCAAAGAGAAACAGCGAGGGAATAAAGTTCACACAGACAGACACACACGGAGCAGACGGGTCTCCAGCCAGCATGCCCTGGTTTTAGAAAGACCAACACACTGCCAACTCATCCAACTCGTTTGTTGAAATGCTTCATTTTTTAAAATATTTATCTTTTGTACAGATGAGAAATGCATGACTCTATATCAGTGCTGGCCTGTGTGTTCTCTTGCTCTGCTGTTCCCAGGGTTACAGCAGGGTTTGTTTAGCACAGTACGTGTTAGGCGTGGTGAAGCCCTCCTTGTGCAACTTTATCCACAGCTCAGCAAGATTGGACAGAACAGCACATGCTCCATAAATGTATACACTCATACCCAGATTATGCCATGCTATGTTGAATTGTGACATATTTAGGCTACATTGTAGCGTACCCATTCTCTTTCTCTCCTATTTGCTCCAAATGTTTCTACAATAATCTGCCAATGTCTGTGAGCAACTCCATTAATACCACAAGACCAGGCAGACAGACAGACAGCCGGGCAGAGAGCCAGAGACAGAGGGAGAGAGACAGACAGGCCCATCTACACAGATAACCTGTAAGGATGTCATTTGTTAAAAATAGCCATGACAGTGAGGAGGGCCGTAGGAGAGAGTGCAGTAAAGGTAGCCTGAGCGCTGAAACCGGCCCGGCAGGACGCATTTGGCTGTAACGGTGTCAGCCGGGCTGAAGGCAGCGGGACACATCGCCCCGGGCTGGCGAGCCCAGATGACATGATTTGATGGATCCTGGCACGGCGGCACAGGAGGCACAAGCTGTCACTTCCTCCCAGGGAGTTGCAGCGGCTGCCAAATCCGTGTCTGCATCGCCCAGTCGGGCCCGATCCCACAGGCCTGTCCTTCACTGGGAGCAATTTGAGAACTGATTTGGAGTCAGTGCTCTAAGCCGAAAAGTAGAAGATATGTGCAGGTCATAGCACTCTCAAGCTGATCTCTGATATTATAGCCAGCAGGGACATCATTAGAACAGCAGAAGCCATCAGGAAGTGGTCAGTGCAACAGGCAGACTTTTTCTTTCCGTTACTTTTTTGAGAAACTCGGCAGTTATGATGTTATGGCCCTGAAGAGGTGGGCCTTCGGGTTCCTCTGATTATTTCGCCCTGGCCTGATGCATTCGTTCTTATGTCACACTCCGCCGCGAGAGATAAGCGTGTAACTTAATGAGAGCTGGAAGGTGAGAAACAGCAAAGCACAGAAAAACTGTGTCAGCTTTGAGGGGATTATAAAGCAAGAGGGGAAAAAAAGGGCTTAATTTCCACCGCTCATGTCTAACAGAAGCACAGCAGAACCAGGGTGCTCGGGAAAACTGAAACTGTGCAGTAGAGGGGGCTGAACCAATGCAGAGACCATCATCAAATTTCCAAATGAACTCAATCAATATTATGTAGTTCAACAATAAAATAATCTTAGTGACAAAAATAATCAATTCAGTGTAGCATGTTGTAACAATGTTGTATGACTGTTGTCATGAGACTCAATCTAGATTCAATCTAACTGTGATGCATGTGTACTCAATGCTGAGTAACATATTTAAGCAAGTATTTTTTTTATACTCTTTCAACTTTTATTTGTTATTTCAGAGGTGTGAATTTTGGAGAAATTCCCATCCCTCTCTACCTCAACTGATGTGTGGTGAGTTCTCTAGTCCAAAGTAGCCACTGCACCCAGGTGAAGGCATAATGACAGGTTCTTAAAAGGTGCTGTATGAACATAATCCACTATCATTATAATAACAAAAACAATCAGAACAAGAATAACTAATACTAATACTACTGTTAGAACTAATACTAATAATGGTTTAGAAATCACCTTTCATACAACACTTGTTTTAAAACCTGTTAATGTCAGAGGAAGAACAGCAATTATACCTAATATCTTTGTTGTTATATCTGTTACTCAAAGTTGCAGACACACTGCACACTGGTGATAAGTGTGAAGAGGCAGTGATCATGCTGGTATCGTTGACCAGCCGCCCCATCAGAGCGTGCCAGGCAGGTTAGCACAGCTGCTGTCCTCTGTGATTAAATGTGAAGACACGGTTACAGCGCTCTATGCTGTACAAGCTTCAATCAGCAGCTGGAGACGGGAACAGGACAGATAGATGCTGACATTCAGTGGGTCGTTAGCCGCACTGAAATCGGACAAATAAAACTCCAAAAGCACTTCAGCGGAATGAAATGCCAAAGATGTTCCTCCTGGATGGAAAGGAAAGATATACGGATGCAAAGCTAATCTCTGAATCACTCACAGATGCTGGCTGTGCTTGTGTACTTTACTTCTTTCCAATTTATTTTCTTGGCAGTTGCTTTTATCTCGGGTGACTTTCATAGCTTCCATGTTACGTTTTATTTGTTTATATAGACAGACATTTACTGAAGCAATTCAGTTTAAGTAGCTTGTTCAAGGGTACAACAGCAATGCCCTGCAGAGTGACTGATCCGGCAGCTTTCCCTGAACCAAAACTGCTCTGGCCGGAGAAACCTGGAGACAAGCTGGCATTAGTTTGGTTTGAGGACATTTTGTCAAAATGTAATGTGACTTCTCCAACTCAGGTTGGGAGAGGGTGGAAAGTCTGACTGAGAAAGTGCAGGTGTACTTTGATAGAACAAGCTGTTGATGCACTGCACTGATATCCTTGTTAGCCCCTCATTGAAATGGAACGATTTGAATAGATTTTGGCTAACAAGGTAATAAGAAAACAGAAAAAAAAAAAGTGAAAAAGAGTTTCTGTCTCTTGTCATGGCAACAGTGAGGACATCTATGCTCAGGTTTGTGCACTAATGAGGATGAGCTGTTCTCTGCCCAGCAACAGAAACAACAGAGTCAACTACATTACCCAGCAGCACCCTCCTGATATGATGCTGAATCCCTCCATTGGGCTTCCCAGGGCTACAGCTTCTAGACACTCTCTAAGAACAAGTGGGCTAAGGTGCCAAATGGACAGCAGCATCCCCTGCATCACAGCTCCTGGTACAGAGCTCCTCTGCGGGGCTCAGATCAGGGCTGCAGACGATCCTCCCCTCCCTTCCACGCCTTCCACTCCACACAGTAAATCCACAGTCACATCCCATCACCCTCCCCACCGCTGCCACATACACTGCATCTCCCCCCTGCTTTCTTTGGCTTCACTAGGAGCTTTCCCCCCTTCTGGGGCAGGAGAACATTCACAATCTCTGGCTAACCCTGACACTCCCACTGGCGGCTGCTCCATGCTGGAACAGACACAGACACAGAGATAGAGATAGGCAGAGGCGCTGGCAGGCCTCATAAATAAATCCCCCCCAGGCCAGCTCTGGCTGGAGGATGTGGATGGAAAAAGACGGGGGATTCAGAGGGGTGAAAATAACCGTCCCTTTGTTGCTGCAGCTGAACCTCCCGCGAGCGCAAACCTGGCGACTGTCCATCGCTCAGAGGAGCTCGATTATGGCCCGAGTCTCAGCCTGGCCCTAACGACCGAGCTGTCCGTCACAGCGGGACACGAGCCGGATCGCCTTAATTAGTTTATGAGTCGGCCCCGCCCACACGCCCCCCGCAGCCTCCAGCATGTTTTACAGCCCCTTGGGCCTGCCGGACCGTAAATCCTCCTTCAGAGGAGAACAGCACCATTACCGTCCCCGTTATTCACCCCCCGTCAGGAAGCAGAGCTGCAGGGATCTGAGAACGAGACAGTGTGTGTGTGTGTGTGTGTGTGTGTGTGTGTGTGTGTGTATGCATGTGTGTGTATGCACATGTGTGCAAGCATGCATGAAACAAGTAAAAAACACCACCCAAGAACAACACCTGTCAAGGCTCAACTTAACCAATTTCATGCTCTCTCTCTCTCTGAGGAGTTGCGCACAAACAGATCCCCAATAACTACTAAAGAATTATGGTTCCATCCTGAGATTAGCCCACAGGTCACCAGCTCCTGAGAAACTCTTAACTCTCAGCATTGGGGTTCATTCCTGCCATCACCTGACTGCGATCCTCTCTCACATCACTGGCTGGTACAGGCCAGAAGTGTGCCATCACTCTGACAGGTTAAAGCACCACGCCAGCTGCCAGCTACCAGCTACCAGCATACTGAGCTCTAGATCAGGTGAGGTCTGGTGTTACCGTACCATGCAGCCTGAGGAATCCACGCGCCGGTCCGAAACGCACTTGAAGTTCTTCTTGCAGCCGCCGTTGTCCTTGGAACAGTCTCGTACCGGGCCGAACGAGGAGAGCAGGTCGTCCACCGTCTCGAAGTACGTGGACATAATGGCCTCCTCCCTGTGCAGAGCAAAGACAGACAGTAATCAGTGCAATTACAGGAAGGAAGACATGTCTCTGCAGGACTCTTTACACAGGACAGATGACTCATTTACAGACACAGGATACAGCTCCACTGATATGCACTACACAGGAACTCTGTCCAATCCACGGAACACACTTTCACTACTCTTTACACCTAAATGTGGTGAAATAAATCTCTTTTTTCCGTAAAAAATGCTTGGGAAAAGTTTAATTTCATGTCTGTTTTCATCCTATGCAATCCACATTGAGAACCAAACCCTTTTTTAATTAAAAAAAGTTGTTTTCAGGTCATATATTTCCACTGTGTTAAATAGGAGCGAAGCGGTGATCCTCTGAGACTGAGTGCAACTGCTGGTTTTGCAGGGTAATTATTTCAACATCAAACATTAGAAAATCCCAAATAAATAAAGCAAAATGGTCTAGTCTCAGGGCGATGTACTGTATGGGTATGAGATAAGTGTACATGCAACAGGTGTCACCTCATTCATGGGAATGGTGTGTTTTACCAGTGCCTTTGAAGGTACCAGAGAGAGAGGGAGACAGACAGAGAGGTAGAGAGAGAAAGAGAAAGGGAAAGAGAAAGACAGAGAGAGAGGGAGGGAGAGAGAGGGAGAGGGAGAGAGGGAGACAGACTGAGACAGAAGGGGAAAGAGAGAGAGAAAGAGAGAGGGAGGCAGAGAGAGCAAGAGAGAAAAATGGACACAGGGAGGGTGGAGTGGAACGCAGAAGATAGGAAACAATCTGCTGATCTTTGTGGGAGATGAAAGTGGGCTGTGGTCCCCAGCTGGGAGTCAGGGAAACGTAATAAAAACGTTTGTGTTTACTCTGAATAATCACACCGGCAGAGACAGGTTAGCAGCTCTTTAGATACCCAGTGCTGTGCTGACTGATAATATCACACTGCACTGATTGCCTGATAGCCAAGGCAAACAAGATAGAGACAGAGAGAATTACAGAGAGAGGGGAGGGACCGCGGCGGAGGCAGATCAAGATGGAGCAAACACCTACACACACAGCAGTCTCCCTGAAGAGACTCTGTGTGTGTATCTGTGTGTCTGTGTGTGCATGTACCTGTGTTTGTGTGTGTATGTGTGCATGCGTGTGTTTGTATCTGTGTGGGTGTGTGAGTGTGTGTATCTGTGTGTGTATGTGTGCATGTGTGTTTGCATCTGTGTGGGTGTGAGTGTGTGTATATGTGTGTGCATGTGTGTTTGCATCTGTGTGTGTGTGTATGTGTGCTTGTCTGCGTTTGTATCTGTGTGTGTCTATGAGTATGTGCATGCGTGTGTTTGTATCTGTGTGGGTGTGTGAGTGTGTGCATCTGTGTGTGTATGTGTGCATGTGTGTTTGCATCTGTGTGTGTGTGAGTGCGTGTATATGTGTGTCTGTGAGCATGTGTATGAGAGTGTGTGTCTGTGCGTATCCACAAAGCTCCTCTGTCTTTGCTTGTTACTGAGGCCTGTTGAAGCAGCAGAGAGGAGCAGGTGGCAGCTTGAAGCAGCCAATGGGAGCAGGGGATTACTGAGCCAGCGTTTGCTCCAGTGTTCAAAGGCCTCCAGAGGCTGCCGGCTCACATTAAGGGCTGCTCTGAACGGGATCGTCACACAGGTGACTGCCGCGGGTGCACAGGGAAC